>VWPW01006836.1:0-90256 GCA_013389825.1 Crypturellus undulatus | reverse complement strand
TACTAAAGAAAAACAGGTCTTGTGCATCCTTATTAAGAGCTTGTGGGGTTTTGTTCGTTGGTTTGTTTGTTTTGTTTTGCCTTTTTTTTTAGTTTCTTGGTGTTTGTTCCTTATCTTAGGAGGCAAAGGAATTCTGGAAACTGACACTTTGCCTTGCGACTAACACAGTGCACTTATCTCCAAACCCATGTACTCACTGATTCAGGCAAGTGGGACTTTTGCTCCAGTGGCCTTTCCATGGATTATATAGAGATGTGGCTGTATTGTATACATGTATATATACATGTATTGCATCTCACAACACTGAAAGTCACCAGCCCGGGCTTCTTCGAAAGAAAATGCAAGCTCACTATGTAAGGTGGGTAGGAGGTAAGGTGACCCTAGCCCAGCCTCATTCTTGTTCTGGTGTTTTATTCTGGGAAATTTTAATAACCTCTGATGCACTGGCTTGAAAAACAAAAATATAGTACGGGAACCATTACCTCAGCTAGCATCATTATGCCCTCCTGTCTAGTATGCATGAGAAACAAAGATTTAAATGGACATGAAGAAATATCTCTTCTATTATTCCTAGAGGACTCCTTTTCACATCTCCAGATGTTGAGAAAGCTTGTAGGAGTATCGCATTGCCTATATTTTGCCTGATCTCTAAGTATAAAAACAGAACAAAAAAAAAATGTATTCTTGTTTCTGGAGGTCCCAACTTTTCATTTCATAGAAGAGCAAACCAGGGTAAGGGGAATGACCGGGCAGTCTTGAGTTCTTTAACAAATAGCAACCGTGGCTGGAGGAGTGAACTACCGCTCTGAAGTTTTGTTTTCCAGTGGTTTGATTTCCTCTGACTCCAAAATCGACATGTTTCTGACCGATGTTATCCTTTATCAAATGTACCCCGTAAAACTGGCGTGTCCTGATGCCTCAGCTTTGCAGATGCATCCCTCTAGATGGTGCTCGACTAAAGAGAAAAGGCGGGTGGTGAGGGGCCATTGAGGAGAAGGCGTCATGCTGTGTTCTACTTCTGCATGTCTTGCATTCCCAGAGGACTCCTGGTTTGGAAGATCATCTTAGGTCTTTGCTTGTTCCTAGCAAGCCTCCCGTATGTTTGTTTGGGCATGTTTCTATGGCACTCAGCGTGTCTGTTTGTGGTGAGCACTTCACCCACCCTTCTGCCCCTTCAAGTTTTTCTTACTGATGTGTGAGACTCCCCCAAAGCATCAGGTTTTTAATCAGTGTATCTGCTCCTATTCATGCATTAAATATATCAAGTTGATTTTGATGGCAAAACTCTATCTTACCTACCTTTTCGTGTCAACTATTTGGGCCAAGCAACACAGCTACAAGCAACAAAGCAACAAACCTACATCAGCTGATTTCACTTCNTTGTTTGGGCATGTTTCTATGGCACTCAGCGTGTCTGTTTGTGGTGAGCACTTCACCCACCCTTCTGCCCCTTCAAGTTTTTCTTACTGATGTGTGAGACTCCCCCAAAGCATCAGGTTTTTAA
Organism: Crypturellus undulatus; assembly: GCA_013389825.1. NCBI lineage: Eukaryota > Metazoa > Chordata > Aves > Tinamiformes > Tinamidae > Crypturellus > Crypturellus undulatus. The sequence goes on along the minus strand of VWPW01006836.1, from coordinate 88,752 downwards.
TCAGTGTATCTGCTCCTATTCATGCATTAAATATATCAAGTTGATTTTGATGGCAAAAGTCTATCTTACCTACCTTTTCGTGTCAACTATTTGGGCCAAGCAACACAGCTAGGACTACATCAGCTGGTTTCACTTCCACTTCATGGATCATCAGTCAGAATCTTAACTAAATACTAGCATAGATAATGTACGATTTATTCATGTAGAGATCCTACAGAAATTAAAGCCTGGATTTCATTAATGGCAAGAATCCTCAGGGATTAGTTATGGAGGGGAAATCTTTTGGATGTACAGCTGAGCAGAGTCACAGGAGCGCAGCAAACATGCTATGGAAACAGAGCTATTGCTAAAGAGAGAAGTTTTTTGAAGAACAACCACACTCGGGTCTGCTTTGCTTCCCAGTAAGTATAAATTGGGAAAGAAGAAGTCTGTTGCCATCAGAAGTATTGTACAGATGTAATGCTGCTGGGAGAGGAAACTGAGTTCCTTTGTCCTGCATTCTTCTTGCTGTGCCTTTATTCTGGAAAGGGATGACATTCATACACACTAATCATATCAATGCACAACCTATTCTTTTTTCTTTTTGGAATGACTGTGAAAGACAGCCCTTTGGTACAAGCACACTTAGTTCAAGCGAGTCATTCAGATCCTGTCTAGGTGCTTGGCCTAAAGAGAAATCTGAGAAGTGAGTTTTGGTGCAGAACTGTTACCATGCAGGGAGAAGGCTGGGAGCTGTCCTGTTATCCTCCCCAATAGTCAGCGATGGAGATAAGCAATTACAATTTTTAACTACAGGACAGTCTAGATTGGTTTGGCATGAACTTTGATTGTGGTTTCTACCACTTCAGTGGGGAAAGACTGCTTTTGTCAAGTCTATGTTCCAAGACTCCATTCATGAGGAGCCCATAAACAAGATCAAGAGCTCATGGACAGATTTCCAAGTGTCTGAAACCTGTAAATTGAACTGACTTTTCAGAAGAGTAAGCAGCTCAGCAGTTTGTATTGGAGTCAGCACTCAGCAGTTTGTACGAGGATACTCAAGGCAACCGCTGTCTGCAAAGCAAAGCATCCAGCACCCCAGGCTCTTGAAGAAAAACTGGGCAGTTACCTGGGTGCCGATGTGAGACCGGAGCTTTTCTGAGGCTGTGATGTCTCAGTGTCTTGATTCTTCTTCTCAGAAAGTGCAAGCAGTTTTCAAAAACGTAAACCTCAACTTAATCCACAAGCTGCAGGCAACTTATTGTCCATTAGATCCTCTGATACTGCCCGTGATTACAGGTAATTAAATTCTTTAGACCTACAAATAAGAGAAGAGCAATGTATGATGATGTGTCTGGGCAACCAAGTCAAGACTGGAGTTATTGCTATAAGGACATTGCCTTGCCTAGCATATCTTTGCTACCCAGATCTATTATTTGGAGATGGTTAAACTTTTACAAACCTATATACAAAGCTACTTTTTAAACCTATATAGAGCTACTTGTGACTGGAGAAGAGGCTAAACAGCTATGCGGCCTTGCAAAAGACAGTGAGAATTTTGTGGTAAACTTTTCCTGCTATATCTGATTCATTAGCTAAACCACCTCTCTGAATGACTCAAGCTGCGTGGACAAAAGAAACTGCAGAGGGAGTTATTTGTTTTGGTACTTAAACATATATTAGGAAAACAGTGGAGACATCACTTATATCATGAATCTACATCTTAACTCTCAGTAGGACTTTACTGAGAGCTAGCTGCTCTCACAGAATGCTTGCACTATTCTTGATGGTCATTCATGAGCAGCATCAAAGCTGTTTTGGGTGGCTGTGGCTTTTGCTTTTAATGTGTTGGAGAAAGCCAGACTATGCATTTCCTCTCTTTAGTTCTTATTTTTCCTACATCGTCAGCACTGCAGACAGAACAGGAAGATACCATCATTTCTTACATTTCTTTCACATAAGGCTGCAGAGGTTCACATTTCCATGCAGAACAAATAAGGAAAGGAAGTTAGCTTGCCTGGAGGATCTTACAAGTTAACTGGAAAGTCCATAATTTTTTTCCAAGACATTTCCACTCTAACTGGAAGTAACAAGTCCCAGAAATTTTGTGGGAAAATGAATCTCTTTGTAAGAAGACAGAGATATGCTTGGCCAATCAGGAAATATCTGTGATGCAGCAGCTGGGGGATGTCATCTCCAGCCATGAACCTCACTGTTCCAGAGTGCCCCACTGCTGCCACCTCTGTGGTCTGTGCGTTCTGTGGGTATATCTGAAGATATCGATAACTTTAAAGAAACTAGACTGATACAAGAAGCAACATGAGCATAATGGCATGTGCTATGTCTACTTTTTCTCCAGTTTTGGCAGTGGATTTTATGTATGTCTTTCTCCTAGTATTTCAGCTAGTTAATCAGCTTATTTCTGCATTCACACCTTCGCTTGAGTACCTAATTCCTTTGGAGAAAATAGGCTGGCTGAGGTGGATTTGAGGGTCTAGTCCAGTTCAGAAGAAAGGAAAAGTGACATTTGTCACGAGATGTCCGTGTGCTGGAAGCCAGCTGAGGATCACAGCTGCGACTCTGGAGCAGCTCTGCGGGCTGCAGGGCAGCGAGGAGACAAAATGCCTTTTTGTAAACATGAGACTGCTGCTGTTTACTTCAACGCCAAAAATCAGACTGATTTTCAAACAGGCAGACTGATGCACCATGTTCGAAAACCTCATTGTCGTCACTATGAACCAGGGTGTAAGCAAAATGTCATCTACTCCAAACAAGGCTTTCCTCCTGAGGCCTGACTTCTGGGACTGCAGCAGTCCTGATGCACAGGAGCTGGGAAGACTCTTGTGTGATTTACGCCTATCGACAAGACAAGGGAAAGTCTTTTCTGGAGCCAAAGCTGTCCCTGCGTTTTCTAGGTGCTTCGCTCTGGGCACTGGCAGTGAAGAATTCCCATTGAATCAAACACTCCTCAGGTGGAACTGCCTCTTTTCACTCTGGCGACCTCCTTGATGCAGCATAATTCCCGTTTCTGCAGTGGGTCTGTGTCACTGGCCCAGTCGAGCTCTTTCTCTTCAGCCTGAATGCAGTGATTACAAGAAACCAATTTCTGAACAACTTGTATTTGCAAACCCTAGGAGAGACCAAAGTCACTTCAACTCGATCATGGGGTAAAAGATGAAGTTTACCTGCAACTTTTCCAGCCCTTGGCAGGGTGACATCCTTGCTGAAAGAGGAGACAGAAACACAGCTTGAAAATCTGTAACCACGAGAAATACCTGGACATTGTGGGAAGGGTTTGGGGAAGGTGAGGGGTCTGTAAGGGCCTTGGGGACAGGCTTGTCCCCCATGGAGTGAGGGCACACAGTGAGACAGAGATGCCAGCCCTGCTTTGCTCACCTGGAGCAGCTCTACTTCCAGCAAACACCAGCAGCAAAGCCAACAGAAGAGAGCCCTCGGGCTACGTTTTGTTTCCTGCTGTTTGCTAATCACTTCTACGGCATGTGAACTATCCTCCAAGCTGTTGGCATTGCTATGACTATCATTCTTGGCAGGGCATTTCTATCAGTCACTGGCAGCTTCTGGAAGAATGATATTTTGAGATTATTTGCCCTCAGAGCACTGACTATAGATCACTCTCCCTTCCTCTTCTTGTGGAACTGTTTTTGGAAACACTTTTATGCAGATGGAGCTTCAGAGAGTCCTTAGACCGTATTGGAGTATTTTATACTAGCATCTGTTCTATGTGTTTTTAAAAGTACACTTCCTTTATTTGGAGCCTGATAAATCCCATTATTGGGGTAAGAATTAAGCTGATTGTTTTTCCTAGGAAGACTAAAACGATACAAATATCAATTAATGCAGATTCCCCTCTTTATTTCAGTGTTTCCTTTTCTTCTTTATTGAGTATTGGTCCTAGGCTTTCCCTTCCACTCTTACTTTTGAAACATGTAGAGAACCTTTTATCGGTGTCTCTCATGTCTCTTCCTTTCTGTATCTCGGTTCACTGGATCTCATGGCACTTTGCAGGAGCCGGGAAGTGGAGGGATTCTGCAGTCCTTCCGTCATCAGCATGTGATGGCCCAGAATGAGGCACATGCCCTTCCTTTCTCCCTGCCTGCATCCGGTTTCAAGTTTCACCAAGAATGAGAACTCCTGACTTCAGAATAATGGTTGAAATATTTCAGGCTGAAGCCCAAAGCAGTAGTGAAATCATGAGATGTTCAAGCTGAAAGAATTCATCACGATGTTTGGGCTTTCCTGCTATGTATGCAATAGATCCCATGTGATGCAGTTCTTTACTGGGAAGGAATCCCATCTGTGGTTAAACTGAGCTGTAGGGCAGCCAAGGGCGGGAAAGACCCTTGTCTCATGACTTCAAATATTTTGACGTTTGTTTTTAATCCTGGATTCATCTTCAGTGATATACCATAGTCCACAGCCGACATTACAGTAATAAAAGAGAGATCACAGCAGTAACATGGAAAGGGAAGTATCTCACCCAATGACAGTGCTGTATATTATGTGGTTGGACCACAAATTTACAAATTTCTTTTTTCTTTTTTTTTTTTCCCCCAGGCTGAAACAGTGAGAAAGTTGCATCAGGGGCTGTCAGAGACAGCACTAATGTGTAGCTGCACTTCTGCTTTGAGTTTAGATGTTCCTGGGTTATTCTTATGCCCAGAGCCATGTCATTTGCACAGAGCCAGGAGAGGCTATGAGAAATGGAAATACTACACTGTATGGAGTGAGAAATGTCCTTTGAGCACTTCTGCACTGAACGCAAGGAAGGCCAAGGCCTGTTGGGGATTAGAGTTAGCAAGAAATGTCAGGAGCAACAGGAAGGGCTTCTATAAATACATCAACAGCAAGAGGAAGACTAGGGAAAATGTTAGTCCACGGCTGAATGGGGAGGGTGACGAATGATGCAGAGAAGGCAGAGTTACTAAATGCCTTCTTTGCTTCTGTCTACTGCTAAGGCCAGTTCCTATGAATTACAGAGCCCGGACATATAAGAGACAACCAGGAGAGAGGAGGGTTTTCCGCTGGTCGTGGGTTAGGGATTATTTAGGCAAACTGGACATCCATAAATCTATGGGCCCACATGGGATGCACCCAAGAGTGCTGAGGGGACTGGCGGGGGTCATTGCTGAGCCATTCTCCATCATATTTGAGAGGTCATGGAGAGCAGGGGAGGTGTCTGAGGAGTGGAAGAAACCAATGTCACCCCGGTCTACAGAAAGGGCAAGAAGGAGGAACCGGGAAACTACAGGCTGGTCAGCCTCACCTCTGTCCCTGGAAAGGTGAGGGAGCAGCTCATCCTAGAGACCATCGCTAGGTGTACCAGGGAAAAGAAGGTGATCAGGAGTAGTCAGCATGGATTTGCCATGGGGAAGCTGTGTTTGATGAACCCTATAGCCTTTTATGATGGTACGGAGCATCTATCATATAAGGAAAGACTAAGCGAGCTGGGCCTGTTTAGCCTGGAGAAGAGAAGATTGAGAGGGGATCTGATCAATATGTACTAGTATCTAAGGGGAGAATGCAGGGATGATGTGGTCAAACTCTTCTCGGTGGTGACCAGTGACAGGACAAGGGTTAATGGGTACAAAGTGAAGCCCAGGCAGTTCCATCTCCATGCGAGGAAGAACTTCTTTGCTGTGGGGGTGCCAGAGCCCTGGAACAGGCTGCCCAGAGAGGCTGTGGAGGCTCCTTCTGTGGAGATCTCCCAAACCCGCCTGGATGCCACCCTGTGCCCTGTGCTCTGGGTATCCCTGCTGGAGCAGGGGGGTTGGACTAGGTGATCTCTGGAGGTCCCTTCCATCCTCAACCATTCTGTGTGATTCTGTGAATCTCGCTGCTGGGTGCCTCTTTGCTTGTCTGCGACATTGGTGGTTGACTCCTCTCTGCCCTTCTGAATCAGAAAGATGGAAGGAACCTCTTTTTCCTAGGCAGGTGAGGCAGAGTTGGGACAGAGCTCACCAGCACTCCAAGCCCTGCCAAACTGAGCTCCTGCTTGACCAAAGACACTCTCATAAGATCAGAAAAAATAATTTCTAACTCGGTGTTTCTAGTCCTTTTTTGTTGTTACAGACTACTAGTAAGAAAGATGAGGATCCTGGAGCAATACATCAGGCCTGGAGTGAGATCCGGATGTTGTCATTTGTTAAGATCCCTCAATACATCTATGATCTGTACTTAAAGGGAGGATCACTGCATGGTAAATACCAAACAACTGTAGCAGAACTGTTGTGGTCATGTATCTCTATGTATTTATAAAAGTTTGTTAGAGCACAGTGGGAGTGATTTAATAACCAGTTCTTGTTTACCTGAAATGTTTTTTAATTCCTCCTCCTAGCCTGAGTGAAGCCAGGATTTGGATTTGCTTTGGATTTTAATCAGGTTTGAGAAGCAGTTAAGCAGGGACTGGGGCTCACGAGTGGAAGGTTTAAAGGATATTGGGTGAAATGTGTTTTGCTAAACTCTGATTCAAGGGCTAAAAATGACATCTGTCAGGTTTGTGAGCAAATTAAAGTAAATAAGGGCTGTGGCTATCAACCTAGATATGGATAGGATTTTCAGAGAAGGCCAGGGATTTAGTGGTTAACATTAATGGAATATTTATAGAAATGTTTCTCTGGGCTTCCTACAAATCAGGCCAAACTGGCTGTAGTCCAGGCTAGTGGGGCTGTGGACTTGACCTAACCTGACTTTTACTCACAGGAGTTTTAAGTTTCTAGTATCAGCTCCAGTGACCTTAATATTGTTAGCCTGGATTTGCAGCACCTTAAGTGGATATGAAATTAAATTTTGGAATCGATTATGGGGTGAAATTGATGTCTCTGCAAAGAGCCAGCCAGCCAAGCCTTCCGCAATGCTGAAATCCCAGATCAGAGGAGGAGTAGGATTTTCACAAACTCCTGATAGATTTCCCGTGAGACTCGTGTTGTGTGTTGTGAGACTTTTAAAGTCCCAAACAGGCCTGTGTGACTTCAAATGACTCATAATCTCGGCACAAGGAGGTTAAATTAATTCAATCAATTTCCAAACTAGCTTAGCTAAATCACCTTCTTCCCCCACCACCAGGCAGCAACAAGAGGCAGGTCAAAGAAGTAAAGCAGTGGGTCCAAAGCTCTTCCCAGCTCCTCAGGGCATATTGAGCCAGTGGCACCTGCTGAGAGGTCCAGGGCCATAGACACGTCCTCAGCCTGCAGCGTCCCTACCTGAGGATGCCTGAAACCAAAAGGCTCGCTGCAGGAAAGCTGCCTTTTGTAAGATGCTCAGTCCGCTTAGAATCAGGAATTACCAACAATTCCCCAAGAAAATCAGAGTATGGAAGACTTGTAGTAATTGCACAGAGCCTCTGTACAAGGAACTACAAGACCAAGTGGGTGGTAGTGTTGAGGAGATTCCACATTCTGCCCTGAGCACAGTTAGGTACCCCATGCCAGAGGCTGCCAGGGTGCCCTGGTCCTTGCACTTACCCACGTGGAGGTGATGGTGTGGGTTGTGCAAAGGGGATAAAAGGGGCTGCGTTGCTTGTCTTGATCAAAACTGGGGGTTGGGATTGAGGAAATTGGAACTGAGACCTCAAGGCCCAGAAAGCAGAAGATGTGACAAAGCTTGTAGAAAGTTTCCTCACTGGATGCAATGATGGGCTATCTCGGAGAGAGGCAGAAGGCACTCATGCCTCATCTCTTGCTGTATTTTCTTACTGAAACCACTTTCATTACTCCACTTCCTTTAGTCTGATTAGCTAACATGACTTTGTGGGCAGGATTTTCTGTTTGTTTTGCTTCTGCAAAGTACCTCCATGCTGGAGGAAGTCAACGGGGAAAAAAAAAATAAAAAAAAGAACAACAGAAAACAGATAGTATGTCCTAGTTCTGTNGAAAAAAAAAAAAAAAGGAGCAACAAAAACCAGATAGTATGTACTAGTTCTGCGTCGGGACAGTTGTGCAAGAGGCTGCTCATTCCTGGAGCATGTGGCCTCATGCTGCCCCACAGTAGTGACCCTGCTGCAAGTATTCGTGCTCACTGAGTTGGGATATAACGCACAGGGCAGGACTTGGGGAGGAAAAGAAGGTCCAGACATGACACAAATGGCTAATACAGCTTGAACTGTTACTGGTTTTGTCAAAAAAGAGAGCTCTCAAAAAATAACATGTATTTTTAACATGGAAAGATGCATGGATCCCAGGAAAATGCTGTTTTCTCCTTGGTATAAATCTTAACAAATAATTCCCTTATGAAGGCAACTAGTCAGCACCTACCAACCTTTGGATTATTAAATATATAGCTATTAAGAAATATTGTCTTATCTGCTTTTACTGCTTTGTTTAAGCCTATTATTGTAGTTTTTCATAGAAATAATGCTAAGTAGCTCATATTTTTTCTTGTCCAGCTTATATTATTATTGTTCTTTTTCCTCTTTTGTAAAAGCAAAAAAACCTCATAAAATGCAATATAAAAATGACAAAATATTAAGGAGATTTACTGTTGTTCTGATCAGTTTTCCCAGTATTGTAGTTTCCTGGATGAAGGTTTAACATTCATTTTCTGTGATAGGCTGCCGGATGGATGTTTTGTTTTTTTAATTTGCATTCATCCTTACATCTGTCAGTAAAGAGCTCTGTTTAAAATCCAGTCCAGCAGTACCTTTGTATGGGCTCTACAGAGTCAGTGTTATGTTAACTTACACATTGCATTGGAAAGTTGTATTATGGATTACTGTGACATGAAATTTCTGTGATATAGTTGAAAGACAAAGAAAAGCCATGCATGTGGCTCCTCTCTGGAGATCTCAAGGTGTTTCTGCCACAGAGTGCAGCATTCCAAGGCTGAAGGCACTTGGGCAATTTGAGTTCCATTTTGGCTTTAGCCCAGTTATTCTCCGTAGTTGGGAAACCCTCCCTGTATTTTGGATTCCCGTGGGAGCAGGGGCTTTTGGTGTTCTGCTCGTGGTGATGATAGTGATGAAACTCTTCTGCAAGCAGGGCCATAATCCCTTTTTCTTGGTTTGCTATTTCTAAAGTGAAGGTGTGCAGGTTTTCTCCCCCATATCCGTTGTATCCAGCTCATGAACCCTGTAAGACTCCTCCTCCCCAAGCCCTAATCTTGGCTGGATGGGTCGATGCCAGCCCAGACAAGCAACATGGAAAGGCTGGTCCTTAGGTGGTTTGAAGACTCGTAACAGGAGGCAGCAATCTGGGGGTATGAGACAGTGTTTTCATACAAAACCACCTGAACAGGCTGGCACAGGCACAGGGAATGGAACTGCTTTGTGTGGGAAGTGTGGGAGCTTGGCAGAGGCTCGGGGCAGGGCTGGAAGGTCCTGGGAAGCCCCAGCGTGCTTGGAAGCCACCAGGCCAGCTGTGCCCAAAGGCTGCCCCTGCTATGGTGGTTGTCTTGCCGTGCTCTGGAGAACAGGCCGGGTAGTTGTATCCCCGTGAACACTTCTCCCTGGTTCCCAGCTGTGAGAGTTTGGCAGCATCCTCATTTACTCCAAATTTGGAAATGGAATACAAATCCTCTGAATAGCAATGTTTGCTGAAATAGCCAGTCCTTTAGAGAAGCTGAAAAAAATGCAGCTATTATTTTATAGTATTCAGACCCCGACTCATTATAAAGTATTTCCTTGCCTAAGTTTTGCATTTGCTTTGGATTTCAGTTTCTCCCATGACCTTTTTCTCCATGTATCCCTGGTCCAGGGCAGGCAAATGGGCTTTAGCTCCTACGTTTGTTAAAGCCTTTTCTTTGGCATATTCTGAGACCAAAGAAGCTCAAGCAGAATCAGAGCAGCAGTTCGCTGTGAGTAAGGGCCTTTTCTTTTCAAAGTGTTCATGGACGGGTTGATTTCCAAGCCTCTTCTTTAGACTGTGCTTTAAACACAGTCCTTCCTTTCTGGAGGTTGACTTTGTCCTAGCCTGGTTGCTTGTGGTTGGATGAGAGGGAGGGGATCCTGACCCTCTGCTCAGCCCTGGTGAGGCCACATCTGGAGAACTCTGTCCAGTTCTGGGCCCCACAGTACAAGAGGGATGTGGAGCTGCTGGAGAGAGTCCAGCGCAGGGCCACAAGGATGATCAGGGGTCTGGAGCATCTGCCCTATGAGGAGAGGCTGAGGGAGCTGGGCCTGTTCAGTCTGGAGAAGAGAAAACTGAGCGGGGATCTGATCAGTGTCTATAAACATATCAAGGGAGGCAGTGAGGAGGATGGGTCTGGTCCCTTTTCAGTGGTGGCCACCGATAGGACTAGAGGAAACGGACAGAAACTAAAGCATCAAAAGTTCCACAGGAACTTAAGGAAAAATTTCCTGACAGTGAGGGTGACAGAGCCCTGGCACAGGCTGCCCAGAGAGGTTGTGGAGTCTCCTTCTCTGGAGATCTTCAAGACCCGCTTGGATGCAGCCCTGTGCCACGTGCTCTAGGTGGCCCTGCGTGTGCAGGGGGTTGGACTAGATGACCTCTAGAGGTCCCTTCCAACCTTAGGCATTCTGTGATTCTACGAGAGCACAGCATGAGGAGCAGAGCAGACCACTCATGCTCAGGGCAGCATTGGGGCCCTTCTCCCAGCCATCTTGTCCAGACAGCAGGAAGGACAAGTGCTGTAGGCAGGTGGCTGGAGCTAGGCATCTCGAACTGGTTTGTTTTCACAACCTGCTGGACATATTTCTGTTTATAACTTGGATCTGGAGCTGAGTTCCTGAGCCAGCGTGAAAATCTAGCTTCATTGAACAAAACAGTCACTTAAAATAGTCTGTGCTACTGGATCAGAGCTCATCTTTCTGGAATAGATTATCCAAGGGCTTTCCAATAAACACCTTACTGTTTACACGACAGCTTCCTTTTGTCTAGTCAAAACAGCAGTCTGGGAAATGAGGCTTATTTATTAGGTTTAAAAACAAACAGAATTGAAGATGTTTGTTTTTAAGCATGTATCCCAAGCTGAGGACACAGAGGGTGCAGACTGATGAAGCTAAAATGATCAGAGGAGGAAAGAAAATCAGCTCCAGATCCGCTCAGGTAAAGAGGTCCAATGCTGGCAGAAAACTATTTGATGGTTGTTTCACGTGGATTTTGTTCTGTGCATTCAACACGGCTCGGTTTAAATGGACCCCTTGGAAGAACACTGTGCAGGTTCAACCTCTAGTGTAGCTTTGCCTAGGGAGAGAGGTATCTTTTCTTATGCTAAAATATCAGGCACATTTGTAATGTGAGCAAAGCTTTCACCTTGCTCAGCAGTGTTTCCTCTACAGAAGCTCTTACACTGGCCATGATAGAGTGTAGAAAGGAGCAGAATTTGACCCAGATACTGCAATTATTTATTTGTTTCTGAACACTGGTTATTCAGAAGTGCCATTCAAGCTGCAGCTACTGTTGTAAATCTGATGTGGGTTTCTCAAGAGACAAAGTATTAAGATTGGATCTGATACATCAGCCTTATAAATACAATAGACAGAGGGAAAAATGCAGATCTTGTCTGTTGGCTTAAGCGTGCGTGTGTACAGGTCGGGAGCTGCTGCTCCGCGGGTGAGCATGGGCTCTCTGGGCTCTCTCCTTTCTCATGGGGCAGCAAAGCCGTGGTCTGCCTTGGCTGGGAGTGGGATCTGGGGCCAGGACAGGCATCGTGGACCGTTTGCTCAATGACGGTTGGTTTTGATCTCAGATGGGCCGTGTGCCCTGCATTGGAGATGAGGAACCCGTCTGTCAGAATAGCAAGGGCAAAGACATCTTTCATAGCATGATTTCCTGAGGCTTGAAAACTGCCTTGGCCCTGCGGGATGATTGGAATAGTAATGGTCCTCTGAGGCTCAGTGATGCCTCACTGCACGTAATGCTCCATGATGCTCTTAGCAAGTAATATTGAAGCTTTTAAAGCAGTAAAATTTTCCACTCCTAAAAAAGAGCAAACTGCAGGAGTACGGTGGCAGGTGATGCCCACAAGGGTCAACCCCTCTGGACATGCAGCATTCAGAGGAAACTTGAAAACAAAAGCGCAGCTCCCCAGGCAGAGAGAGGGTCACATGCAGCCTGAAGCACTCACTGGAGGAGGCGATTGCTCCCTCCAAGGATTGGGAAGGATGGAGAGCAGCCACAGCCATGTAGGGCTATGGGCAGGATGGGTCTGCAGTGTCCTGTCAGTAAGAGGAGGTCCCTGTCCCAAAATGTTTTGTTATGTGTGAATGGCCCAAGTGATAAAAAAAGCATCAACTTTTCAAAGCTGCGTATAAAGAATGGCATGCAAAGAGTAAGTGACTGGCTTATGCTCACGGAGGAAACCAGTGGTAAAAACAGGAATTCAATTTTGATCCTCAGCCAGATTTTAGACCAGCAGCATTCTTCAGATAGCACGTTTCCTGGAGATAGAGAGGCAAACAAGCCATGTCTGGATATTAATAGACCCTGCACAATACAGTGAGTGCTTGGTGATGGGGAAAAGACCGAAGTGAATGGGAAAGGAAGTGCCGTAACAACGTTTCGCAAAACTTGCAACAGACGTGGAGCGATAAATGCTGATGGATGACTTGGGTCAGTAGAATTATTGGGTGGAATTATTGGAGGGAATCATTCCTGATTTACACCAATGAAACTAAGATTAAAAATGAAATCTTAAAACTCATGCTTGATGAACAGTCTTGCACCTTAGTATGTAAGACAAGCTGCAATCACAGCAATGTCTAATTCCAAAAAAAATAAAAGTTGTTTATGAAGATCATTAGCATAATCTGCTGTTGAATACATTTGCCATTGTATAGTTTGATAGCACATGCACACAGTTTATATCTTGCATCTGATATTAATTATTTGTATAGCAACCTCTCAAGTAACTCCAGCGTAAACACTCTTGTTCTTGTTGACAAAGAAGCTGATACAGCACCAGAAATTAAACACAAAAGCATAACTGAATTGTGTGTTGTGCCAAACCTCAGCAAAATTAGGAAAATCTTGCAGGTGATGAGGCAAGTCCTGTGCAGGCAGGAAAGGAAGGAAGAGGTGGTGGAGAGGAGCCCGTTCTGCGAGATGAATCCCACCAGAAGGTGTTCCTTTGGGAGGCCGGACATCTGCTGTCGAGGCTGCGTCAGCTAAACTAAGGATCTCCTGAAGCTGGAGGCTACACGAACAATTGTAAGTCTTCACTGAATGTAGCGTAGTAGCAGGGAAGGGCTGTGGAAAGCCTGCCACAGGGCTGACTCAGGGACTGTATTCCTGAACATCGTTTTGTTAAGGGTCTGTACACAGTTTTCTGAGGATGTGACTGCATGACTTGTGTGGGAAGCAAGAAGAGCACAGCTTTTTCAAATACACCTTCAAAACGGCATTTTAGTCTCTTTGAAGCCCTACCAGTAGAGGCTCTGTTGTGCCAGAGTAGTGACAAGGAAGAAAGTAAGGATCCATAAAATGGTTCGGAACTGAAATTTTAGAGGGAATAGTAATGATTAAATGAAACTGTCATGATTCATTGATTGAAACCTTGTGCTTATTTTCCCAGAATTAACGTGGCGATGAAAAGCATTCCTGGCTGAATCATCTTCATGGGAAAGACGGCGTAAATGGGAAGGGCTTGGGGAGAGGGGTCTGGGCATGGATGGGACCAACTGAGCAGCTGAATGTGCCAGAGCAAGGAGCCTGGCAGAAGATGGCTGTGTGGGAGCTTGTAGTCAGGGAGGTCTCCTCTTCCTCCCTGGCAAAAAGCAGATGTCTGTGCCCTGAAAGTGTCAGGTTCGGCATGGCTTGGGATCTTCCTTCCTAGCACTTCTATATTCTGCAGCATATCAGTCCATATCTGTGTTGCCTCAGGTCAAAATTCAGGTATGTCAAATATTGGCTGTGTTCAGATTTGAGTTAAAGCCACAGATGGGCTGGGTGAATGGTCAAGGCACTGGACTGGCAAGAGGCTCATCCGTAGTTTTGGACCCTACCTCCTTGATGCTAAACCCGGGTCATTGTTCTTTACATTGGAGATATTCACACCTCACGGTGGTGTGGAAAAGAGTAGATCATCAACAAAATACAGCAATATTTGCAAGGCTTGCAGCTATTTCTCCAATCTGCCAGATTTCTGTGAAGGAATGAATAATATGTGCTAAGGACAGCAAGGAAAATAAAGTAGCTTTACAAAAATCCCCTCTGTATGTAAACAGAGACAACTAAACTGTCTTGCAGAGCCTTGGCATTAGTTCTTTCTGTAACCAAGTGACTATTGTGCCTTTGATCAGAAAGGGACCTGCTGGTGTTGAAGATAGGGCAGGATCTGCCCCCAGACAGGTCTTCCAGCCCAGGGCTGCAGAGAGAACAAGAAAGAGAAGAAACCAGAGCAAGAAAAAAGTGACTAATGTGCCCAGGAGGATGTTGCCCAAGTAAGCACAATAGTCATTTCAGGATTGAGAACTCTGAAAAGCCCTTTCTTATGTGGTTATCTTGAAGATCACAACGGCATGATGTGATGGGAAGAAGTCCCAGGGCTCTGCTCTGAACTTAAATCTCTGAACAGCAGTAATTCATGGTTTGTTGAATGAATTTACCTATGTCCTTCGCCTGCTCTTTACTTCCTACCTAGACTTTGGACACTGAACCTGCTGTCTGTGATGCCACTTGCAACTGAGGCAGAAAAAGAAAGCATGGGGGACTTTCATGCAGACCACAAAGGTACAAATGACATTTCTACTCGTTGTTTTTTGAATGGTTCAATTAAAAAAAAAGACTCACTGAATGGAAAGATCATGTGGATTTTTTTTAATATTTCCAAGCATTTTCTGAAATGATTTAATGAGTGACTGCTGAAGTCATTTGTGGTAAATGGCAAAAGGCATCAGCCTCAGAAATTTTCCAAAGAAGTGAGTCTCCCAAGGTCCCTGTGGTGTTTCTGGAGCCCTAGGAGCATAAATCAAGAGTCCTTGCACTGATTACCCCTGGCACCCCTGGAAAATCCACCTGACAGTCAGGCTCTAAGTCAAAAATAGGTAGGAATTTGACTTTGGCAACTCCGACTTTGGAAGTTTTCCTGCCCATTGTTATCAGTGATTGATTTATTTTTTCTCCTCAGCTCAGAACTGATTAGAAAATAAGTAAAAGTTGGACATATTTCAGCAGCCACATGTCATGGAAACCCTATTCAATGTTTTCTCTGCTAGTGACCTGTACATCATGTTCTAGAGGAATGGCGAATATTATACCCACTCTATCAGAGCACCATAAAACATTGGAAAATACTTTCTATTCCTGCGAGGTATGAAATAAAATCACCCCTGCTTGACTTTGTAAGGGTGCAAAATTACCAATTCTCATGAAACCTCTGCATCAAGAGCCAAGCCTTACAATTCCTTCCAGTGTGATGACAACACAGCCTGCATCGACATTTTCTCATTTGTTTGTTAGAAATTTGCTTGTCACTTAATTGGCTCCCTTCTTGCTCTCCTGTCACACAGTGCAGAGTAATAACCTCTCAGCTCAGCAAACGGCTTATTAGAGAGTGGAAATCCCATTCTGTTTCGTGTCTTGTCTCTTGCTCTGAGCTTTAGAGCAGAAAGACCACATCCAAAACTGGAGGCAAGATTTTCTCAGTCTGCTCATTTCTGAGCTTGACTGTGTCTTTGGGACCACTTCAAGCTGAGCATGGACATGGAGCCTGGACATGTCTTGGGAGCAAGGGTCTGAAGTCAAACAGGTTTTCTGGAGGAGTTTAAGATGCTTCTATCTGCACAGATACTGTATAAATGAACAAAATGTGTAACTGTTCCTTCTCTGTCCTCAAACAAAATCAGACAGATATTCGTGCTATCACTCAGCATGGAGGCACTGGCAGAGTCTCTCTTTTACCTCCCTCCCTTCGGTGCAAAGCTGGCAAAACTAAATAATATTTCAGCTGCTCTTTTTGCCCTGGAGCAGAGCAGGAGGAGTTAGACACACAGCCCAAACTCAGGAATATTGTGCGACACCAAAATATTAGTGATCTCACCTTATTTTAGAAGGAGAAGGAACACTGGTGCCTCTACAAAGTCAAGTAAGATTTAGGCTGTGGTTCCTCAAGATTTAGAGCAACAGCTTATCACTGGGTTAGACATTATAAACAGCTGATTTTTTTTACTAAACCACATCATACTGGATATCTGGTCCAAGAAAGCCTCTGCATTCAGCCTCTGCAACCACAACGGGGCTGATAAGCAGTTACTGGAGCCGAGAGCATAACTGAGTGACACTGATGCAAAGCAGCTGGGAAAGGAAGTCCCAGTCACCTCCCCTCGGCTGTACTTACCACTCACCTGGCCAGGGGTGGGTTGCATCCTTCAAAGTCTAAGTGACAGAGGGCATTACAATGCCAGCAGATTTCCTGTTAGCAGTACTCAGAGCTCTTCCTGTGCCCATGGTCATGGGCTGTGGAAATGTGTGATGGTTGTTGGGTGTCACTGCGATGGGGCAATTCCACTGGGGACAGCTTCTGCAGAGCTCATCAGGAATGTGGAGGCTCTACAGGTCTGCTTACCAGTAGCTCTGTATGTTTTTGTTTTATTTTGGTGTGCGCATGCATGTGCACATATCTTTGATGACCTTTAGAGGCGTAGAGATTTCCCTGAGGATGGGGAAGGCAGTTTATGGGGAGAAAGTTGTCCACAGGTTGCTGAAAAATTAGGACTGTGTCCCTGCTCATGGCCATACGGGGCTGCCCTAGGCATGTTGAACTGTTCCTTGCCTGTCTGGTGATGCTTCTGGTGGTATTTCCTGACGAGACCTTGCCAGCCTATTTGCCTGTCCACAAGATAGCTGGAGAGCGATGACAGTTAAACCCAATCTAATCAGCTGAATCCAGTCTAATCTAATCCAGGTCCAAATATCTCAAATGGGTGAATGAGATCTTAGCTATCGATTGGAAACAGTGATGTGGAATCCCAGTTTGTAATGTAGACAATGGAAAGTATAAGTCCGAGGCTGTGTTTTCTTCTCCTTTCATAATACTGAGACATATGTTTATTTATATAAATATATACACACAAGTCTTTCAATGAGGATTTCAGGGAAAGACAGCTCCCTTTTTACCCTCATTTATTATTCATATATATGTATGTATATATATATATGTATGTTATACTAAATAGCTCACAGTGTTATATGATCAAGTAGCAGAGCAGAGAAGGAAAGAGGAAAGGTTTGTTTACACTTTACTGTGAAATTCAATTTTCTGCAGAGAATATCATGAAGTGATTTTTGAAGTCCCACACCAATGCCCTTTTGATGTTTAAAAAGAACATAAATAACGCAATAATTCTGAACTGCCCTGCTGCACAGACTGTGTCTACCTTAACGCAAATGAAAAAAACTGTTTCCTGTGATAGGATTCTCGGTTACTTGCATGCATATGGATTACAGTAATACAACAGTTTGTTCTTGACATTACCTGTATATTTTTGCAATTTTTGAAATGTTTTGCAACTATCAGCATCAGCAACTGGTCTTCCTCACTGTGGTTTTCCTTTTTGCATGCTCTCAATCATTTATTCAGGGAACAGAAAAACTGATTGTGCAGCCATCCATGCCCCACAAACAGTGATTCTCTGATGGAGACGAGGAAGGCCTTATTTGAAAGACATTTCTTCAAACAGGTTGATGTCAGCTGGACTGACTGAGAGATTACGTACTGGTCCAAATGGAAATTAAATCTGACTCTAGTGCTTGCCCATCTGAAATGAAAGGGACCAGCAGAAAGTCAGTGGAAAATACTTCTGCTAGTGGAAGTGGAAAGCTCTGATTTGATATCATTTCATACTTGTTTTGCACAGATACATTTCTTCCAAAAGGCATGCACCAGGGAAAGTGCTGGCTTGGTTCTGGCTAACAGCATTTAGCCTGCGCTACTTCCATAAAGCCCATTAAACCAGAATAGAAATATCACTGCAGTTTCCCTACGTGCTTTCCCCTGGTACTGTGAAGACAGAGAGAAGGACTTCAGGGATCGATCTTTATTTCTGGAGTGAACCCTCCAGCATCCTGAGTCTTGCCTTCCTTTCTGAACGTATTTTGTCAAGTGCTGTCTCCACTCTTCCTGTTGACCTGGTCAGTGAACAGAACCATCTTCTTACTGTCCTGCTCCCACAAATGTCCCACTACCTCCTCACTACAGCAGCAGTGAATGAAAAGATGACAGGAGACCCAGAGAATTTCTCAGCTGGTTGTGAATCCTTCGCATGGTGCTTTTTTGCCCCGTGGTGAGGACGGATGCAGACGTGGGGGACTGTTCCACACAGCAGCAGCTGCTAGAGCGCGAGCTCTTAGGGTCTCTGTGTGACTGATACAGTTAACTGCTTTGCTTTCCTTTCTCATCTACAAAAGCTAGTGTGATGCTCAGTGGCTGCATTTGTAAGCTTGAATGGGTATGAAGTGTTTGCTATCCACAACCTTACCTTTGCTCTCCAAATTCTGGCAATGTTTGAATACATTTTATTATTTAAAATGAAACACGATCCAGACGTATTGATGCAGTAGTGAGGAGGATTTTCTTCCCATAGCGTTTATTTTGCCCTTGGCACTGGGTTGCTTAGCAAATGACAGATGACTTATAGACAAATGGACACACACAGACACTCACACACATCACCCAAGCAAAAACTACGACACCTTTTGAAGAGATCTTGTGAGAGTTATCTGTCCTGCCTACCCACCTCCTTGTCATGCTAAAGGACTAATATCAGGACTAGGACTAGCACTGCTGGAATATCTTTAATCATCAAGAATAAATCCAAATGATTTCACGGGACATTTGAGGTGTAAATGATTCGCATCAGGCTGTTCCATCCAATTCCAGTTAATATGGTTGCTTTTTTTCGGCAGTGTCTCCAGGCGGTGCATCATCTTGCCTACCTCATGCAAACGTTTAGGAGATGAATTGCTCTCTGAACAAACTACTTGTTCTGGCTCTACAGGGAGCTGTGGTTTATAAGGACAAGGCAGGTGAGTGCAGGACACTGTGCAGGCTGTGCAAAGAGGACGAGACCTGCGGGTCCAGTGGCTGCAAAGCCACTTCTGCTGCTGCTCCAATTTCAGCGTTCAATGCCTGCAGTTGAGTTCTTATTGGAGTTGAAGGCTGAAATTTACTCTCATAGGTGGCCATTAGTTAAGTTCATTCTCTTTCTTGACATGACAGTGCATCCTTAATTTATATTATGAATGAATTATGAATCAGCATAAAAATGCAAAGAGGTAGTACTCAAAGGGTGATTCATGCAAACCCTCTGACAGAATCTCGGTCCCCTTCAGTTTCTGAATGGTTGGCAAAGAGCTCTGGGGGTTTTCTCTGCATAGTGTATTGCCCTGCACAAGGATATATCTGGATGTGCCCTCGGCATGATTACAGAGAGAAGATCCCTGATATAAACTCCAGTATCTTTCATCTGAATTCATTCTTCATGTCTGCACGCATCGCCTCAACAGTCTGAAATGTGAGTGGGACTGGTTCTTGCTTTTTCTGGCACCTGGTGAATGGACCCAAGTGCTTCGTGGGACTGCGTGTCATTCACCTCTTTCTTTCCTGGCCATCCCTAGCTCTTTTCCTGAAGGAGATCCAAACTGGCTCCTTGCCTATCTGTTCCCAAATGTCCTCATGATAAGAATCAGTCTTTGGCTCTGCAGCAGTCAGAGCGGATGCAAAGGTTGAAGGGCTCCTACTGCTTTCTTGTCTTGGGCAAGTGTGGGAGGGCTTGGCAATTGCTTGAGGAAAACACAGAGGGACTTTTGGGATTGTCACAGGGCGGCTGACCTTAATGGCTTAAGATCACACGAGCAAGCACCAGACACACTATTTATAAATGGTGTGTGGCATAACAACCCTACGCACCTGCTGTATCATTTCTGTGTCTAGATTAATTTGTTTAGTAAGAGGATGGTAACTGGAGAGGTACCAGTGTGTTAAGAAACATCTCCTCTCTGCCCATCAGGACCACTGTGTGTGGCCTCAGGTGGGTTGTCCTGCCTGTCTTTTTGACAATTCCCCCTATCAGAATACTCCCTTCTTGCCATAGCCCAGTCTGCATCTTCTGCTGAACTTGCCTTTTTTTGTTTTGTTTTCCCACCTTAGATGAGTTTGTTAGCTAGGCCCTGCAGACACCTCTGCAGATGCTCTGAATGAAGCCATGGCTCCAGGGATGCTAATGGTAAGGTTTCCAGTTGCTTCGATAGAGCCAGAACTTCCTCCTCTGAATCCTAAATGAAGAGTTACTTATTTGGGTTTTATTAGTTAGATTTAATCTAATTTACTTAATCTATGCTTAGAAGCAACATAGTCCTGATTAAACTCTAATGGTATGCATACATGCAAACTTTTGTGGCTGCTTAATTCAGTTGGTGACTACAACTGCAGTTAGAGCCCTGCAGCCCTGGCTCTCTGAGGCTCTTTCTCCTTAAAAACAACTGCCAGCAGTAAGGCAATTTTTGGAACCGCAGTGCAAAGCCCTTGCCTGGACGGGTGCCTTGAATCTGTATTGGAGCCAGTTAGACAATGACGGCTTTGGTAGGTCTTCACGTGATTGCGTGTACTGCGGTCTATAAGCAATTTGTTAAAATGCTGCTCTTTGTTCTTCAAGTGTCTCTCTGTTCGTTGGTGTTCTAATCTTGTTGGCATTTGCTTCACAGATGTTAACCTGAGGAAAACATGTGGGCTTACACCTTGCTTTATCAGGTATGAAAAAGTCCTGAAAGGGCTTCTTAAGATTTTAGCTCTTGTCTGTTGCAGCAGCTTTCTCTTTTACCCTGTAAATGCAAAGACTGATGGCGAGTTAATAAAAGCGAAACATCTTGGCAAGGAAACTTCTGTCAGACTGTTTCAGGTTGTTTGTATTAGTGGTTACTGAAACATTTCACATTTTGTTTGGACTTCTGGACTGCAATTCTGTCAGCTGAGTGATGGCAACATTTAGTGCTAATTAGAAGCAGGCAAGATATTTTTTAGGAATATTTTATTCATTGAAATTGAAAATTCAGGTCAAACAAAACAATCTGTCAAATTTTGCATTTTTCTAAAACCAAAGTACTAGCTTTCAACATTTCTCAGTATAAAATGTATCAATGTTACATTTTAAAATGAGGCTTCAATGTTAAATTTAAATATGTGCTCATGTAAAATGAAAGTTTAATTCCCCTGAGAACATTTCATTTGACTGAAAGGAGTTTTGCTAGTCTGTTTAGGACAAAAAGAGTTTATACTGAGTTTGACCTGAATTTTGCATTAATTGTAAAAAGGGAATTTATTTAGTGAGCTGAAACATGTGGTTGTTTCCTGGCGCCTCAGTGTGAAGCTCGACCGATAAAATAAAGTGCCTTCAGGTGCAAAAACTGACAGTTTGATGCGGACAAGTAGTCTGGGACAGCTGATTGCATCTTCAAGGNCTCATGTAAAATGAAAGTTTAATTCCCCTGAGAACATTTCATTTGACTGAAAGGAGTTTTGCTAGTCTGTTTAGGACAAAAAGAGTTTATACTGAGTTTGACCTGAATTTTGCATTAACTGTAAAAAGGGAATTTATTTAGTGAGCTGAAACATGTGGTTGTTTCCTGGCGCCTCAGTGTGAAGCTCGACCGATAAAATAAAGTGCCTTCAGGTGCAAAAACTGAGACAGTTTGATGCGGACAAGTAGACTGGGACAGTCTTCAAGGATGTGACTTGCAAGATGCCCTGGGTTGTGCGGGAAGGCCAGTGTTTTAGAGATTTTTTTATACTGATTTCTGTAATTCTGGCTAAAGCCCCTGAGCTGCTTCCCTGAGGGGCAAGGCCAGTGGGATGGAAAGGAGCAGAGTGAAGAGCAGAGTGCTGGGAAGCCTCCTGGGTGTTTACTGTGGGCTTTGTAGCATCCCTCATGCAAGTTTGTTCTTACATGAGAGCTCCTCTGCCTCTGCAGGGGCAAAGACAGATTGCACTAGCACAAACCTGCATGAGGGGGACCCTTCTCTGGCTCTTCCTCCAGTGAGGACTCCTCAGTGTACATTGAACTCTGCCCTAGGCACCCATAACAGCAATGTGGGGGTTTCACAGGCTCACAGGTGTGTAAATAGCCGTGCTCCAGCCTGTGCAGGTATGGGTTTTCTCCATACAGAAAGCAGGCAAGTTCTTGGGATGGACTCATCCATTTGGGATGTCTCAGGGTGCTGTGAGACAGCTGGTGATAGGCTGCTGTCCTGTAGCATCCATGAAACCAAGTTGCATTCAGGTACCTGCTGTGACTCCCACTCTGCAAACCACAGGAGGAGTATGGCCATTGCTCCATAGTGTTGACAGCCTCAGGGTGGTTTCCCCACCTGTAGTGATCCAAAAGCAGAAATTTTAACAGATATCTCCTCTCTAAACTGTAGCAAGAGCAGCACTAGGATATGGTTTGTAGACCTGTATGCTTGACCAGGTTTAAACTTTTCCCTCCCTTGGTCTTTGCATGCTCGGAAGACTTCCAGATTGATCAGCACAGAGCAATATTAGGACATAGGGTAGAGGGTACTGGTACACAAATACTTGGAAACAATCCTTACTGGCCAGAGAATCAAGAAAATGGGCTTGGAAGAGCTCCACCCGTCCCGCACGAGCAATATTAGTACATTGCTGTTTTTGTCATCACAATGTTTTGTAGTGCCCAACTTCTGTCTTCCTTGCTATGGTTTAACCTTGTCATTCAAAGCACATGAACAAGGAGAATATGCCATGGGCAGTTTCCCACTCTGTGCTAAGTGGCAAATTTCCCAGAAACTACAGGAAAAAAAAAAAAAAGGTGAGGAACTTAGACTGGGGGAAATCATACCGTAGGAGTGATGGTTTGACATGCCAGAGGAATGAGGTCTTAAACCATCATGCTGGATGACGAGCCAAGGTTGTAGAGCTTGGCTTTGTTCCCAAAGAGCAGGGAAATCTCTGAATCTGGGCTCCAGCATGGTCCCATGCTGCCAGGGATTAGGACTGGTACTAGAACTCCTGTAGAAAGACCCGGTTTTCTTATTGCAGTTATTGGCCCAAAGGAGAACCTTTTTTTTTTTTTTTTTTTTCAGATAGACAATTGCTGCTGATTAACCCATTCCCATTCCTGGCTAAGGGACTGAATCCCAGAGGATGCCCCTCTAGATGTTTTCCTTGAACACAGTTGTCCCATCCCTTTCTCCCCTTCATCTTGATTCGTTCTCCAGACCCCAGAGCTCTTGTAGCCTAAACACCTACCTGTTCTTTCCAGTCTTCACATTTCCAAATATGACTTTCCTTGAACAAGTCTGGCAGCTTGATTTCTATCAATATTAATAGCCTCGGGTTCCTTTTTCTCAGGCCTGGAACTTTGCTTTTACCAACAAAATTTATCTTCATGAGAAATATTGACAGACTGGGAGATTCAACCAGACATCTCTTATAATTGCTTTTTCCCTTTTTGCTTAGTGGTATGCAATGGCTTTGTTGCTCAGCAAAACAGTACAAGGATCAATGCGAAAGATATATTTTCAATTGCATACTAAATTATTATTGCAAACATTTTATAAGCTGAGAAGGTCATCAGGAGCAAAAGAAAGTTTAAGGAGTCCTCTGCTTTTTCTTGTGTGTTGTTTCCAAGGTATGAGCCGGGATAAATCAGTAAAGAAGTATTACAAGGGCTGAGAATGATGTGTCCCAGGGCTTGGGGCTTCTGTTGTGAAATGTGAGCATTTCTGTGAGCAAGTGTCAAGAGCAGTGCTAATGCTGAGCTCTGAGTTCCCTGGAGCATTACAAATGCCTGAGAGGAGAGATGTACAGATCAAGGTCTCCAGCATTTATAGGGTACGGAGCACTACAGTGTGGTTCTCCCTCTAGTGTCTGACTGGAAAATACAGGCAAGTTTTTGAAGACAGATGTTGTTTGGGCAAGGAAGGTGAAGGGGAGCTCAACAGTCATTAAGTCCATGGTGGATAGGGAGACATGTTCATCCACATTCTCCTTTCTTCCTTTCCCTTCCCACGGAAGACATCTGTAGCACAAATTACTCGTGGATAGAGGATATAGCATGGACACAACAGTTAACTCTGACTTGTTTGTGACTTTATACCAGTGTCTCATGTCTTTCTGCCGGGATACTACTAGGTGACATTCCAGAGTCAACCTGATTTGCACTGCTTGTTCCTGCAAGGCTTGTTTTTTATTTCCTTTCACCCACGCAGAAGGGGCTTCTTTCAGCAGATGTCTGAGGAAGGTCTGCTCTTCCCTTGGAATCTGCCCTCTGCAAGAACCTCCGTGGTTGGTTGCTTGTCCGCAGAGCAGCCAAGGGAGACCAAACCAGGAGGAGGCACAAGTCCCAGTAAACATCAAGGGACTCTCAGCTTTCCTGTTCTCACTGCTGGGTTTTGTAATACACAGATAAACATAATTTGTGGAACAGAAATGGGGCTTAACTCAATACTCAGTGTTCAAGGCAGAGCAGCTGTTTGGAAAAGTCTCTCGTTTCTTTGATCTGCTTCCTAGTTAAACGCTTTGCCTAGCCAGGCTCATTAGTACTACCTGCAGTTTCTTGCAAGGGTGCAGCTTGGCCAGATGTGCCTGCTAGGCATGACAGGTAAAGAAGGCATGGACAAACACCCCCACCATCAACCTTCTGAGCATTTCATAGCCTGGCTGAAAGTGATTGCCTAAAAATGACAGAGATATACATCCATGGAGGGAGGAGGAAGGATTAATCTGTTCTTTCCCTGAAATTTCCTCTTAGTCAAATCTCTTCATTAAAACTGGTGTACAATCCTGCATGTCCTCCAGGACTGAGTCATTTGACATGTATTGAGATGGCTTCATTTGACTTTTTGGAGTCTGCTGAGCATCCAGCTCCATCAGTCCAGTATTTGGGCACATCACTCCTGCCCCAAAGGACCCCTTCATACACGTGACTGCAAAATCTTCCAGATGGTCCTATTTTTCATTCAAGAACCTGGTGATGTGCAGGGGCAGTTCTGGTAAGGGTGACTGTAGCTCAGCTTCATGTCTTCCTCTTCATCCTCTGCAGGTTTTCTGAGTGTGCCTGGTCCGTACCCTGAGCCAGGTTCCGCTTTCCGTGCCAGCTGTCAGGAAGATGCATTCAGGAAGTGAGCAGTTTTGCTGTGGAAGTTTTGCAACTCTGACTCCCGCTCCTTAAAAGAGTTTCAGCTAATTTTATCTTTTTTTTTGTGGAGATGGTGACATGGCCTGGCTGCTGTATGAATGCTAATCACAAGAGTGGCAAGCACCAATGGGGTGGTTGGTCTCAACCTTGTTTGTAAGCCTTTTTTCACCTTAAAGTACCTACCCACAAATCAATCTTGGTCTTCAGTGCAGGAACTTGCCCAGATGGGACACCATTCCCTTTAGTAAAAGGGTTACATGAACTTGTAGGTTATTGCTAGACTCTGCTTCAGTTATTAATTTGATACAGATGTTTAGCAAAACCAAACAACTTCTGGAAACTTATTGGAATTGCTGCACTTTCATCATCAGGGAAAGAAAGGAAGCTCTGAACTTGTTCCTCCCAGCCTGGCTTGACATTAATTAACCCACCTTCAAGTCTTCTTTCATTTTCCCAAGCTGCAGGCACAGGAAGTCATACCTGAGACAGTAAAAGCTGTGCCATATAGGGATGGCAACATGTCCTAACACAAGCAGTGATTCTGCAATGCCAATCCAGCCATATTGCCAGCCACCCACTCCTGCTCCAGCACTTCTCCCACCCACCAGGTATTCCTCATGTGAGGTTCTTGCTGTTACTATAAAAGATATCATGTGCAAATACTTGACTTACACCTTGGTGTTCTGTGTGAAATTGCCTGCTCAGCATGGGCCTGCTTGGAGGGGTAGATTATTCCCTGGGGCCTTCAAGCTGGCAGGCTGGATGTAGCAGGGTGACACAGCAAAGGATGCCTTGGAAGCAGAGTGTTTGGGATTTCCAAAGGAGACAAAAAGGAGTCCATTTAAATGTTGTTCTGAAAATGCCAACTCCTTGCTTTCCTTAGCCAGCTGCAGTATGAGTCTTAGCTTTAACATGACAGTATTAGATATTTATATTTAGATACTACAGTAGGAGTCCTCTCTTGAATCTGTTTTTCTAGAGCTGAGGACAATTCATTTATCCACACAATGTTTTATGCTATTTTTATTTGTTTTGCTCAGATCTCAAGGAAGATGTTGCAATCAAGCTTAGCTAAGCAAGGCATATTATTTCCAGCAGTCGTGGCTTAATACTCTTCAATTCTTTTGAAACTTTGTAAGCAAAACCCTCAGGACATATGTGACCAAATGGTGAGGGAAGTTAGTGCTTCAGAGGGCTAGTAAAGTGGAAATATCAGAGGTGATGTTGACATCTCAAGCAGAACTATGTAAACATGTCAGAATAGCTGCTCACAAAATCCAGGCCAGTGTTGATTGATCTGAATTTCAGTAGAAGGGGAACAATGCCTCAGCTTGCAAATGTTGAAATAGGTCCTAGGTCTTCAGGCCATCTGCATAACTTTCCCTGTCACTGCATTGCCAAGATGCCTGTGCTGAGGTTGGAGTCCCTCTTGCAGGGTTCCCCCAGCGCTTGCTTGGTGACAGCCTGCCTCTTGCCTGTGTGCTACCCGTCATGCCTGAGCAGGATCAGGAAATTCAACCTCATGATGATCTTAGGGATATTCCTATCCCTACAAGCCATGGAACCAGTCCAACATTAATTATTTTACAAGCGCCAGCATCCATCAGGCACACTCAAGTTTTTCCCTCTGAGACTACTTGCTAATATGGATGTAGGTTCCTGCATTTGGTACTTACGCAAGGGCAGCACCTGGAAACTTCAGTGTCTTTTGATTTCACATTTCTCAAGGTGTGGCAAGGTTGCGTCTTCATTCTAGGAATGAATCATGCCAAGGAGTAAGGCCCTTTCTGGCCCCCCTTGCTTCCATCCCCATGAAGAAGGTCATGGACACTTGCCACTGCCACATGAGCCCTGTGTCAGGCAGTTGCAAGTCACCCAGGGGACAGTGTCCCCTTTCTTACCCCAACGTGTGCTGTGATGCACGGAGCTGGACACCAGTCTGGGATCCATCATGGGCCTTGCTCCGAGGGAGAACTGGTGGCGGCCAGGTGGGACTCTTGGAGGGTCTCTCTCAGGATAACAAGTCCTTAGCGTAGAAGTGGAACATGCAGGAATGCAGGCCAGCATCATCGCCTGAATTCCTTCTTCAGCGGGGATTAAAGGTTAAGAACCAGATGGGTTCTTTTGTAATCCTGTTACGGTAATGACCACAGTACACAAATAACTGCTTCTGTTGTACTGCGCTGCCTCTTTCCTCTGGTTCTTCACTGCAAAGAAGCCTCCATCACAGCCAGAGACTCTCTCTGGGGCATGGAAAACAGCAGCTTTTATTACTCAGAGGTATTATGGCAGCTGGATGTTTATTAGAGCCATCCCGTCACCAAAACCTGCCGCTGGCTGGAGAAATAACAAAGCACAGAAGGAATGACACCAGAGCGCAGAGCCAAACGATGGCCTCTTGTGGCCCTCTCTGCCATGCTCCGTGGTCAGTGTGGACAGGCCCGTGTGTTCTAGCCCAGCACTGTAGATTAATCATTGCAGTTTGGAGGACACTGATACCTCCTCTCTGGGTCTTCATTATCTCTGCATCACCTTTGATAAGGGATCCTGATGCTACATGGGAGCAAAAGGAGCCAGGGACTCTGATAAATAGAGTTACTGTTCAGTTTCTCTGTGGCAGAAGGAATAAAACGTGCATTTTCTGACTTATCATATCACTTCAGAGAATATTCCTCAGTGCATTACACGCCACATAAATGGAATTTAAATGGCACATTAAAAAGCCTTCTTATCTTAAAAGTTTACTTTCATGTCAGATTTTTCCCCTGCTTTTCCTGTTTGAGAAGGTCAAACCATTTTTTTTCCTCTGCATAGTCTTTCTGTCACTCATAAATTTGGGTATATCTATCCCATTCCATTTTTCCTCTCTCTAAACAAAGTCTCAGTCTTTCCTTATGGGAACCTAAAACTTTCTGTGAACTTCTCCCTCAGTCTCGGCTCTGAGGATGCAAGTCACTGCTTGGTTGAAATATGGAATTTGCAACTCTGGGTATGAACATCACTGAAGCGCGTGATGGGACAAGGTTGCTCTTTTCATGGTAGCATTGACTTTCACTCATGGAGGCTTCTCCATTTAGCAGTGTTACTGGGAAGGTGATCCCGGTTTCCTATCAGCTTCACGGCACGCATCCCCCCTTCCCTCCTGCTCTCCCGTCTGCAGTGGAAGAGCCACTTGGGTTATTGGTTATACAGTTAGGAATAAAAACACCACAAAACCTCTGGACTTGGGATAGACCACAAACACTTAATGCACCAGTCCTATGAGACATCCTTGCCCCAAAATGTGGCAGATTCGGGCAGGGCTGCAGAGTTCTGTGAGTATCTCAAAGTAAAGTAAAAGAATGGACCCAGTACAACATGAATACATGGAAATCCTTATGATGTCATTCATATTCATGTTGAATCATTGGCTTTTGCTCTTTAAAGTCTTTAGTACTTTTGAATTGGCTTATTGGGTGTGTTCTGGAAAATATTGCATAATACCGATAATGCAAGGGACAGACCAAGCCAAAGGAAACCACTTACTATGAAGGAGCTTAAGGGATAAGTAGGGACACATCTGCTGTGAGAAATTCTTGATTTTACAATGGTGTTTTGAAAATTACCACCTCACTTGGACCAGCAAGAGGTTTCTTTATGGCAGATCCCAATTTACACTGTGGATGGGAGAAAAACTTGCCTTTGGATCAGAATCTCTATATCTAGTCTTTGTGCTTTTGACTCCCTTTTACAGGTGAACCATTGACAAAATTTGACCGAGAATAGCCTTGATATTTGTATTCTCACCGCCGCTTGAGTGTTCATAAATGCTCTGGATCTAGATTTTGATTGTGAGTTTGCTTTTCCTTATGGAAACTTCCCATGTCTTTTGTTTCAGTGCAATTGAACTCGAGATTTGTGAGACTTTGCTGTAAGAGGCTTTTGGAAGTGTTTAGAGAAAATCTTTTTCTTCATCATCTCAAAGGGCTGTTATTCAAACTACAGTCCAAAATGTCATATATCATAGGAATGATACATAGGAACCTTTCAAAAATGTTCAGATCAAGTTGCATTTGAGTTTTAGGGTGGGTGGGGACACTGGAAACTCCTGATCCAGAATGGTTTGTCTGAGACAAACTCCATCCAGGATCTGAACTGCTAACCTCAGCTGCTGTCTGTGTATGTGTTCCGTTTCTATTTAGCTTGCTATTTTGAAACAGAAGCTTGTAAAACTGAGATTTAAGTTACTGACTAAAGGTATATGTTTGCCACAAATACATCCTTATTTTTCAAACAGGACACATAAAACTGAGTCATGTCTGGGTTTGGATCTCAGCCCATGGTCTATTTCTCTTCAGGAGAGTGTTTTTAGTGATCAGGTGTCAAAAGGTAGGAGACTCAATGCATTGCTGAAACCATAGTTCAGTGTCTCGTTTCCCCCTTTCTTTTGACCGTGTTTACCAAGCTTGTACAAAGCCAAGTCTCAGTGGGAAGCAAGTAAAAATGTATCTGGGAAAAGAAACAAGGTGATGAAGTGAGGCCCATTTTGTTGTAAAAGAAGGTTATTTTATAACAACCTCTTGGCAAAAGCAACCTTGTATCTGAGAAATGTGGGATGCCATTGCTTCAGCTCTGTGTTTTGACACTATCCTCATTATAAATGTATATAGGGCTGGAGAGCAAAAGATTATGTATAACAAGAGAATTCTCAGGAAGAGAAGTTTGTGCTAAAAACAAGTGAGAACAACTGGTGATCTGGTTTTGCTGTTTATTCTGTTTGTTTTTAGTATTCTTACTCTTAAATGCTGAAAGATCATACTAAATGCCAAACACGAAAACAAATCAAATAGTCTTTCTAAGTAAATCACAGTGAATTCATTTTATTTGCCTTGATTCAGCATCTTACCCTTAGATGCCCTGAGGCTTTGTTGACTTGGATGGGAACAGTTCACATAAAACTAGGGCCAATTCTTTTCCTCCTCTGCAAGATGCCTGATTTGGTCTCAGCTGGAGAATTTGGAGTCACATTAGCTGATAAACAGAAGTTCACTGACATTCAGGCTGATGTGTGTAGACATGAAAAGAACTATTAGGAAGATGATTCAAGCTTTGTCAAGAGTTCCCTGTTTTTTGAGGAGATGGGATAGGTGCCAATAACTCTTAAATTGGTTGTACTATTTCTGAGGAATGATTAATCTCTATGTGGGATGTGTCTCTTTGCAACAGGAAGGGAGAGGCTATGAGGTCTATTGACTGCGAGTATTCCTGTTGAAAGGTTTCATTAAGATTTCTGCATGTAATTTGTCTGAAATAGTTTATACTGTTGAGGAAACAGGATGGCCTACAGGGCAAGAGAGTACCTGGTGCTACCGGCATAGCAATATTTATTGTGGGATAGGTTAAGTGAACAAAATGAACAAATGATACTATAATCTTTTATGTTTCTAAATAGGAAAGTGCATCTCTGAAATCATGTACATCAGCTCAGCAGATTACTCAGCAGATATCAAGTAGTATAAGGTAGTCATTTTGCAGATGGGTGAGACCTTTGAAACAAGAGGGAGATTAATTGATTTTCCTGGTGATTTAATAGGAAATTGTAATAAGTTTCCTGGCAATTAGAACATTGGGTCACTTCCATACAGTTTTCAGCAGAATGCCTGAGTGAAATCCATTCTCTTCCTGAAAGAAACTATGAGAACTAAATGGGCATCGATCTCCAGGCCTCTGACCGAAGATCAGAATAACCTCCACTAATCTAAAAAATGACATCTACAAAAAAAAAAAAAAAAAAAAGAAAAAAAAAAGAAAAAAAAAAAAAAAGAAAAGAAAAAAAAAAGGAAAAGAAATGAGGAAAGGCCTAGGCAATTTATTTGATATCTAAGGAGGATTTTCTCACTTGTGTCACAGAAGACGAAGTGACTCTTTTGGTCAGGCACCCTGAACACTGTGGCCAGGAGCTTTGGCTCAGTCCACACTACACCTTTCTGGCCAGCCCTTACTGCTGGGACTGCCTGGTGGGCACAAAGCCTCCTCGCGACGGGGGCAGCTCTCACCATGCACAAGGGCTGGTCCTGGAGCCAGCCCCCAGCATCACTGAAGACAGGAGAGAAGGATCTTTCTCTCAAGCCTTGCCCATGCTAGAATCTGCCCAGCTGGAGGAATGTGAGCTCCTCCTGAAGAGCAGCCACAGCTTAGCCAGGCAGCATCGTTCAATATAGCTGATCACAATCATGCTGATGCTGAGATGCGCTCCCGAGACCCCTGGAAGGTTTGATTTTGTTCTGGGAAGAGTTTTGAACTAGCAATCGGCTGCCAAAAGATGTATTAGAGAGTCAGTCTCCTCTTTTTTTAATATTTTTTTTTTATTCTGTTAGATTTGAAGCATGGTGAGGATCGCTTCTCTGCTTACTGCTGAGAGCTGCCAATTTATTGGCAAGTTTGGATCACTGATTTAATATGTTGTTATACACTGTACTGGAAGGGCTGTTGAAGAAAGTTGCTTTGGCCTATCCTGGCCAAGAAAATATTTATGATTTTTTTTCTACATTGCTGAGGGAGGGATGTTGGCATTACGGGATTGTCATGTTTCTGCATGGACATGAGGTTTCCTTGTTGCCTGCTTCTTCATTCTGGGCCAAAGCTGCTTGTATTTTGCACCACTCCCAGAGCAATATTTAGTTATTTGAAGTTGTTTATCCTCACTTGTTTGTATAAGATTTTCTTGGGAGGTTCTTGCACTGCTTTTGCATGATCACAACCTGCCTTGTAGCAGAACAGCTCATGGCTGAGGGTGGTAGAGTTTCGAGCCAGCTGCAGAAAAGCAACACAGAGGTATTCAAAGGTTGAAGGGAAGGTCCAGCAAGGATCCTCTTTAGAGGTGAGGGACACTTGATCTCCTTGGGAAGGCAAACTGTGGAATAAGGAAGGGGATCAGAACTCCTTGCTCTACCCACTAGGCTGTGCTCCCTTTCTGGAGGCAGAGTGGAGTGGCCAAGAGCACTGGAGACTGATCTGCATGTCAGGAGCTCATTGCTAATCCAGCTTTGGCAGGGATGAATTCTGTGATCACTTGCTTGTCTTCCACTGTGGTTGCTTCTCACCTTCTTGACTTTTTAGGCTATAAACAAGAGATTATCATTAGTGATAAGTGAAGGAGCTAATGAGACCCTGTAAATGTGGTGGAAACTAAGCCTGGTTTGGACATTTAAGATCTTCTTAAAGGTAGGAATCTGGAGACATGCAGCAGATGTGGCATCTAGCTTTGGTAGCATCTTAAGTCACTGGTTAGTTTTGTAAGGTCTCTAGAGTACTCCTTGCTTCTCTGTTGTGGTACCATTTAATCCAGTGTAGACCCCCCAAGCTCTCTGTCTTACGCAGACAATGAAAAGTATGAGCTTCTTGAATTTCTCTTCTAGCTAACTGGCAGAGAAATGGGCATCATGGTGGACGACAGGTTGACCATGAGGCAGCAGTGTGCCCTCGTGGCCAAGAAGGCCAATGGCATCCTGGGGTGCATTAAGAGGAGCATCTCCAGCAGGTCGAGGGAGGTGATCTTACCCCTCTACTCAGCCCTGGTAAGGCCACATCTGGAGTACTGTGTCCAGTTCTGGGCCCCACAGTACAAGAGGGATGTGGAGTTGCTGGAGAGAGTCCAGCGCAGGGCCACGAGGAGGATCAGGGGCCTGGAACATCTGCCCTATGAGGAGAGGCTGAGGGAGCTGGGCTTGTTCAGCCTGGAGAAGAGAAGGCTGAGAGGGGACCTGATCTGTGTCTATAAGTGCCTCAAGAAAGGCAATGAGGAAGATGGGGCTGGCCTCTTTTCACTGGTGGTCACTGACAGAACGAGAGGGAATGGCCACAAATTGAAGCATAAAAAGTTCCACGGGAACTTAAGGAAGAACTTCTTGACGGTGAGGGTGACAGAGCACTGGAACAGGCTGCCCAGAGAGGGTGTGGAGTCTCCTTCTCTGGAGATCTTCAAGACCCGCCTGGATGCAGTCCTGTGCCACGTGCTCTAGGTGGCCCTGCGTGTGCAGGGGGGGCTGGACTAGATGACCTCTAGAGGTCCCTTCCAACCTTAAGCATTCTATGATTCTATGATTCTATGATTAAATGATCTCCGCATGCCAAGTCCCTCACCTTTGCTCAGTAATGTAATTCCTTGGCTGTCTAAGAAAGTACCTGACTCTAGAAGTTACTTGATATCATGGGTTCATTACTCAAAATGATATCTCCGCCAAGGGACGAGCCAGTTAATGGACACACTGCTGCCTGGGGTCACTGCAGGGAGCTGTGAGCTGGGTCTCCAGCAGCTCAACTCCACGGGAGAGCAGTGGCTTCTGCTATCTCAGCCCTCTTCCAGAGCACTGCGAGCAGAACAGGGGTCTGTACATCTCTGGCCATTCATCCTAAAAATACACTACGTGGATATTTCCATCAGGTGTCCTCTGAGACTCTTTGGGAAGCCATCTGGTTTTACTCCCTTGGTGAATATCCTGCCTGGAGCTGAGTCATGTCCTGGGCTGTAGTTGCAAGAGCAAAATCCCTGTGTGAGTGTGTGCAGGGCTCTGTCAGGTGTTGCTCACAGCCATCTCCACAAGTTCCTGTGCTGGAGCTCCACCCTGCCCTGTGCTGGGCCACTGCACTGGGGACAGAAAGGCCAAATCCCAGGGCAGGAGGTCTCAGGCAGGCGGACAGTAATCCTCCAGAAATCGTGTCATGTAGATCATGTACTGAGGGCCTTACTCTACACTTTCACATTAACAGGAGGATGATCATCAGAAAACATCCACAAAAACCCAAACAATGCATCATGTCTTGGTTCTGTTTAATTTTATGAGTCAAAAGTATAATGTCATGTTTTTATTTTTTTATGAGACCTCTTGTAATGAAGTAGGTTGCTGTTACACTGTTTTGCTTTATTTGCTAGCCTATAAGGTCGACTCATCATTGGCACTGCTTTGCTCAGCACTGGTGTCCTGCCTGTTGCTCACTCAGCCATCCCACTTCCCTGTTTTGGAATACTGACCCATCTCTCAATTACACAAGAGTTCCTTGGTGTATTCTGATTTATGTGTAATACCTGCCAGCTGCTGGGCATCTCTGACAGACAGTGGGACAGTGGGGCAGTGGAAGCTGCACAAGCCCAGTGATTTAAATCATTTGAGAGATACTGCAGTGCTATGAGTAGAAGTGGGGGCAACGCTTCAAAAGATCTGTAAGATCTGTCCTCCTATTCAGACTCCATGTCTGTGCCTCCATTTTGTGAACGGTGACGTGAGAGTAGTCACTGTCTTCCTCTTTAATTGTGAGTGCACAGCTGAATAGTGGTTGTTTTTACACCATGTGAAAATAAATATATATAAAAATATATATTTTTTTCTCATCTTCATGCTCTATAAATCCTGAAGATGGGAATAAGAGTAAACAACAACAAAAAAACCCAAATCCTTAAACTCCCAGGTTTACCCTAAGGCCCCTCTTCCTGACAGTGGGTCAGTGTTTCTGCGGAAATGTGCCACAGCAGAACAGCAATAATGAAACAAGCAAAGTGCTCTTTGCAAGCCAAAGGAAATTAGCTTTACTGAAATGCAACACGAGATAAGGTAATTACTGATGGCTTCGGTCTAGGGAGCAGCTATATCTAGTAGAAAAAAGATGAGTTTGGTCGTGACACTGGACAGTCCTTTATGGCTGGAGATATTGTCTCGTGAAGGTCAAAGAAGATGTTTACATCGGTATTCAAAAAGTGGGGGAAAACACTGCTGTTTTTATAGCCAGTTGCAATAATTTGCTTAGAGTTAATCTATATGCCGCTGTTTGCATATATCTGCAGTGTTTGCCTGATTTTTTAGCCAACATTTTTACCTGTGGCATATTTACAGTTGTTAGCTGGCGCTCGCTTAATGCAAAACATGAAGAAAAGGAAAACTAAGGAAAAACTAAACTTTGTGGCTAGCTTTCCCCTCTGTCTATTCATTAGGCCATTTTTCCTGTAGCATTTCAAAGGTTGCTTTGACTTATGGTTCTTCTTCATGAGCTAGAAGATCGTCTGCGGGAAATTATCTTTTGTTACATTTATTTATTTGGTTTGCTGAAATATTGCCCAATTCTTTCTCTTCTTCATTAGATTTTGTTTTCATATGTTTAGGGCGCTCAGTTGTAAGTTTCTTCCTCTGACAAATAGTGTGAGTCATTTTCTGGCTTTGTGTCAGCAGCAAAAGTGTGCATAATGCTAGCAAACACCTACCACATGATGCAATGCTATTGACCTCGAGGTCTGTAAGGTTCAATTCACTGTTACTCGGTGTGAGCTGGATTCTCTGGTACTGCGACACCTTCTTTTGAGGGTAGCAAAGGAATTCACAACAGAAATTTTATTTCTTCATGTCATCTTAGGTGTTTCTGTTCTGTGGTTTAGAGCTAGAGTTCAAGAACTACTGTTGAACTTGACTTGTATAAAGCCTTTCTACCCAGAACAATAATCCTAAAGCTGCACCATGATACCCTCAATTGGACATTTTGCAGAAATGTTCTTAATGTAAAATTTCTGTGTTCATGCTAAGGAAATTAATAATATATATGTTTTTGGAGGAGGCATTTTGAAATGTTAGTGTTAGAAGAGAAATGCATTTCTTTAGAAATTACTGACATTTTTGTTTCACCCCGGTCAAAGAAAAAAATCTTGGATGACTTTATTCATTGAATGAATGAACAAATATTCATTTATTCATTTAGTTTTATATGTTTACTTTTTATTTATCTTCATATGTTTATTTTTTACTGTTTACTCTTCACTTAGAAAAAGCAAATATCAGAAACTGTCCTGGGATGGAAGTTCTGGTTCTGAATGAGACAATGCATTGCTGTAAAGTCACAAGTTATGCAGTGTTCCCATGACTATATTTGCTTACAAAAATATCTAGCTTGCAAGTATTCAGCCTTCTTGATTAAATAGTTTTCAGCGTTTGGAGGTTAAGTGTTCCCAAGATGTGAGAATTTTTATCTGAAGAACAAATGTAGACAAAAATATATATTTCTCTTGAGCGTTTTCTTCTATATTTGCCATGGTTGTGTTTAAAAGGAGAACAAACAAACTGTATAAGCTACAGACTCTCCTATATGGAGAAGACACCCACCACCGGGATTGTATGGTATTTTTAGAGGAGGGGAAAAATGACAGAAGATCCATGCTCTGCTGCACGGGCACAACCAGCTTTCCAAATATAGGGGTGAACATCTCATTTTTCCTCGGCTAAACTTCTGAAATATCAGGTTTGTATTAAAACTCTAAATCGCTGATTATGAGCATGTCAGGGAGATATAGAGGTACCTTCCCTGGAGAAATAGCTGCTCTCTAACTCCCCTTGCACAACTCACCTGTTCCAATAGTTTCTGCTGCCAGAGGCCAGGAACCCGGGACCCAAGAGCTCCTCTGCCCTGCATGAAGGCCGTGACTCGGCAGGGTGCAGGCGAGCTCTGCTGTCACTGCTCCAGATTGCAAGGCTGCTGCTGGGAAGAGCAAGGGATCTTGCCAGCTCCACCACCACGTGGGCTTTCCAGGGCCCCTTGCCCTTCTGCCCCTGGGAAATCACAGGATTTGGACTTTGATACCTGCTCTGCAAGTCAGTCACATGAGAAAAGTCACCAGAGATATATGGATGTGCCTTGAAAGTTTGATGCAATTGCTAACTATTTTTTTTAAAGCTGACCGGATTTGCCCATCTCAAGGAACTTAAAAAAAAATCCCACAAGATAACAAAAACACTGAAACCAAAATCCCTGTTTGCTCAGGGATTATAGTATTGAGGGAGAAGCACCAGCTCAGATTCATCTGCTGACTTCATTCCACATTTTTTTGTAGGGCAGAGGCAAGTTTAATCCCTCTGCATGGATAATCCATTGCCTTCCTACCACCAATGTCCATACATACCTGTGCTGTGCCTAACCTCTTCTCTCCTCTCTCCTTGCCATTGCCAGCAAATCCCTTTACACAGTTACCTGGACTATCACTTAAACAAGCAATGCATGCTCCACATAGCGCTTGTTTTCACTTAAGTTGGTTTGGAGGAGGGTTTATTTTGGAAAGGACACACTGGCATTGTGGGTGAGAAAGGCCTCAGTGATGTCTCCGGTGTGTAGGCACTGAGGTAACGCCAAGAGCGTGTCCATCCATCTGTCTGTCTGTCAGTCTGCGGACAGGCTGCCGGACTCTCCAGGTTTTCGTGTCCTTGTTTCTGTGACTTTGCCCAGGCTTTGTGCATTCAGTAACTCATACTGAGTTAAGCCATAAGCATTTTAGGCATTTATCCATAGAAAAATTTAATCCGTTACAAAAGCAATTGAGAACTAGATCAACAGAGGGGAGCCTTTGGAGGAGAGATCTTGTCCAAGAACA
Source organism: Crypturellus undulatus (assembly GCA_013389825.1). Lineage (NCBI taxonomy): Eukaryota > Metazoa > Chordata > Aves > Tinamiformes > Tinamidae > Crypturellus > Crypturellus undulatus. The sequence continues at coordinate 51,331 of VWPW01006836.1, read as the reverse complement.
GTTGTGTGTGAACACTTGCTTTAATTTAGGCTGAAACTGGGGCAGGGACAAGGAATCCTTTCCACATTGCCGCATGGCTTATGGTATGATCAAAGCTCTGCTGACTGCTCTGCTACTCCTTGCACAGCATTTTTGCTCTGCTACCCATGGTCCCCTTAAGAAGAGCATCAAGTGCAAAGACTTTTCCTGTGGGCCCATTTCTTGTCTCCCCAGCAGAGCAGGCGGTGGGGCAGGAGTTAAAGCAGAGGCAGTTCTATGGGCTGACCTCAATGGCTGAGCAAGACCCAGCAGTTGCGCCACTGTGCATACGCCCTCTGGCAATCCTGTAGGCTTTACTCACAGCATTAGACAGTGTGTCCTGATGCAAACCTTGCCAAAAATTGATCTTCAGTTCAACATCCCCAAACCTCCAAAGAATAATAACCTTATGAAATGAGTGCAGGATTTATGGCCCTGTCAGACACTGTCTAGGTAGTTTCTATTTTGAGGGAGACTGGCCGAAGAAAAGAAGATCACTGAAGAAAAAACTGCTTTGTCACCTGAATTCAAGACTGCTTATTAAAAATTTCCTTGGAAAATTCAAAGAGCATAGTACGCAGCTGAGCTCAGAGGTCAGGCTGGCTCTTCTATCGTCATTTCCCCTCTCTTTGCCCTGACCTGGCCCTGGAGCTGGATGCGATAGGAGCAGAGAGGCTGCCCACTCCCCTGAGGAGCTCCAGTGTGTGGGGTGTTCTCCCAAGGAGAGCACCGTGTTTACAAAAGGTATAATTAAACACAGAATTTCTGCCAGCTTTGGTTAGCGTGGGGTTCAAAACTCAACTGGTCTGCGGGATTTCCTGAGTGCAGAAGCTGCCAAATCTTACAAATGCAACTGTCTTCCAGCACTGCCTGCACTGAACAGGGCTGCAAGCGTTTGCAAGAGGTTATCTGCTACCACATGAATGAGGGAACTTCTGTGCCCCAGAGCTGTCTAGCTGATGGAGTCAAAGGTGCCGCCTAGTTATGCCTTAAGATCATAGCCCTGTGAAGCTCAGCAATGAACAAACACTTGCTCAAAACCACGGTGGTTTCCATGGATGGACGATTTGGATGGCCAGGAATGTTGCTGCCATTGAAGTATCTGTGTCCCATGCCTATGGCCTGGTGGAAAACCTCCTTGCATGTGCATGGGATTGCCTAAGTCCCACAGAGGGTCTTGGTTCCTCTCCATGCAGGGGTCATTCATGTGCTCTGGTCTCCAGCATGCTTTATAGTAAAGAGGTGGATAATTTACATGCAGTAGCTCACACTGGTGTCAGGAACATCACTTTAAGGGACTTCACAGCCCTTTTCTGAACAGCTCCTGGTAGTTATTTGCTGGCACATACCTCTGCTACTTGTTACAGCAGTTGATCAAGGTCTTTCATGCCAGTAGTTTTCACAGAAACAAAATGAGATAGATGATAGATATTAGAGATGTTTTCTTTTCAGAGGCCTTGACATGGCACCACGGTGTGCGCTGACAGCCCCTTGGGTCTGCCGCTGCCGCCAGCTCAGCCCCAGGAACCAGCCAGGTAGGTCACTCAGAATAAATCCATCCACTGCTTCCTAGGTAATAAATGCTTCTTAAAAATTTACTCTCATCATAAAAAACAGGAAACTGTAGTAGATGTGTTACTCTAAGAAACTGCAAGTGGGATTTACTGCTGCCCTGTGACTTCAGTGGTTTTGTGGGAGGCTGAGGGAAACATCAGGGAATTCCTGATTTCTGAAATGCTCACCGTCTGCTCAGGCTTTTAGTGTGGTTTGGCTGCGAGTGCTGCCGCCTACCTGAAGGCTCCCAGGCAGTGTTTTCCCCTGCTTGCTTAAGCTGGATGTTGTGGCCAGCTGGCATACTTGTGGGTTCATTGCTGGTGACTTTCTGGAGTAAGACTGCAAATTTCAGCCTGTAGTTAGAGACTCCTGCCCTGCACAGATGATGATAAATCCAGGTATAAAGATGGATGTCAGTAATCAAGGACTGGGTCAATAACTTTAATTCCAGAACAAGGACAGTCCTCAATAATTCAGAGTAAACACGTCTAGACTGAGAATTTAGGGTCTAGAAAAAAAAATGCTGTTTAGATTTTTTTTTTCCTCTGGTGTAGTGTTTTCAGAAAGGGATGGAAAAGGGATGGATGGATTCTTCATTAAGAGCAAAACATTATTTTTGACTTCCCGGTAGAAAAAAAAAAAAAACCCAAAATTGGACACGAATGCAGGAAGACAGGTGACACATATTGCAGTACGAGGAGGATGCCAGCAGACTGAAGCACAGCAGTGTGTCCTTTAGCATCCCAGAGTGATGCTGTCCAAAGCATGGTCTCCTCTGAGCGTTGCTGTGGATGTTTACACCTATCGCTGCAGAAGTGAGGAACTTCTCTGCTGCTGGTCGCAGGCCTGGTGGTCACATCCAGCCTGCCTTGTATTAACATCCTCCTTGGTCGTCCTATAATTAACCCTGGTGATTACGTACGTGTCTGTGGACTTTCTGCAGTTTTCCTGACTGCAGCATATTCCCCTCCAGCAGTGAGTGTTTTCCAGTGATGACAGGCAGACCCAAAGGTGTTTTCTCTGTGGGCTCTGCATGCTCAGAAATCAGTGGCCACAGACCTGTCCTGGTGTCCAGGAGCAGGGCTGGAAAACACGGCTGGTTGAGTAGGGCTGAAATCTTCAGCCACGGAACAGGTGCTGCTCCATGGGGGCAACCACACCAAGGAGTCATGTTCTTTAGATAGCAAGCTCCTAAGACAGGCTACATCCCAGAGAAACACCATGTATTTCTCAATAGGAATGACCCCTTTGTAGTGGAAGAGGGACACTTGTTTTCACTATATATTTGCAAATACATTTCCACTGCTGACAACTGATTGGGGAAAACCCAAGTGAATCTTAGTGCCCAGTGCTGGCCTGGGGGAGCGTGGGCAAGGCTTTCCAGAGGTGGATGCCACTGCCATGACCTCAAGCATCACTTTTCCTCTGCTGGAGGAGGTGGCGGGTGGGTGCATGCCACCCGGCTCGTCCGACAGATGTGTCCATCCCAGCTCCTGCTGTGACTCCCCCTGTGTTGGAAGGGGAACTTCACCAAATCCCTGTGAGATTGACTGCATGGGTGGGGGCTCTCTGTCTTCTGACTAGTGCCCATCTGTGAGGTGGAGTACACAGAAGAGATCAGAGGACAAGTGTGGGACTGGGAAAGACCTGTTTGATTCCCCTTTTTTTTCCCCACCACAGATTTCCTGTGTGACCTTAGATCAGTCATTTAGATTCTCCATGGTTCCTCATTTGCAAAAATGGACTTTCCCTATCTCACAGGAATTATGTGAGATAAATGCCTTATATACTCTCTTGGCATAGGCCAACTGGTGCTGTTAAGTTAGAATCTCCTCTGGGTAGAGAGCCAGAAAGATCCTGATTTTTCTGGTGATATTCCTCAGAAATCCAGTAGTATTTTGGGTGACCGCATCAGAGCACTTAGTGGTGTTCGGGAGTCATTCCTAAAAAAACTAATTCCATTTCTTTTTCATAGGACACTGGAGTTAAGTCATAGCACAGGTATTGCTTTAGTTCCTTGGATACAAAATAGAAGGGCTATAAACACAAAGGAAACAAAGTAAATGACAATATTTACTAACGTAAAGAGTAAATATTCTTGTTGAGATTGTTGGCACTTAGCAAGGCATTCACCAGTTCTATAAAATTCCATCAAAGGGGAGAGATCTTTGTCCTCTCTTCATGGGATCAGGGGATCATTGGCAAGAGTAATACAAAAATCTAATAGTAGTTTTTTTGCCACCGCATCCAAACCAGACCAAATGCAAAGGCAGAAAACTGAAAATGGGAATGGGAACTTCTCCATGATCAAATACTGGTCAATAGGTTGATTACCCCTGTCATGGAGGAGAGAGATCCTAAACATCTCAGAAAACACAGGGAAGAACCAAGTCAGCACTCAAACATTTTGGGAGCTGCAAGGCCCTTGGGTCTCGCTCTGTCCACTATTGTATTTTCTTGAGGAGAGAGGTGTTGACTTAACGTCTGAAAATGCCTGCACCGTTCCACATGGTCCTGGGGAAAACAGCACATGTAGGTCATGAAGTTTGTGAATCACCAGAGTCAAGCAACAAGACAACAGCCGCAGCAGACCATGAGCGCTGCGGAAGTCTAAGAACAGGTGGGGATGATATGGCAAGATCCACACAGAACAATTCAGCTTGTAATGAGGTGGGGAAATCTTCCCAGAGGATATTGGTGTTTGTAGGGGGGCTTTGTGGGTCAAGAAGGAGTAAACGTGAGCTAATTAACTCCATTAGCTACACCTTGCTCTGCTCCCACAGGGGTATGCATTGGAAGGCAAGATAAAAGGGGTAGTGAGAGAAGTAGGGGTTGGCTTGATGGTAGCTTGTTGGTGTTGAGCAGTCTTTAGTTAGTGCTCTAGTACATAGTGAGGTGAAGGTAGCTACCTTTCCCTGGAAGTATGGAGAGAAAATGGGCTGAAATGGAGTGACTGGGGTGGTATAAGAAAGAAATGAGGGACCTAGATGTTTATATATGTATTTATATAACAATGTATATATACTACATATAAAATGTTATATATATATTTTTAGTTTGTGAGCTCTGAAATGTGCTCCTTTAGCTACCCAGATGAAAAACACTTAAGTAATGCAATTGTTTGAGCCAACCCTTATGTGATGCTTCCTGTTGAATGTAACTCTGAGTTGAGTTAGTTCATTGCATCTTCAGCCAAAAAATTTCTTTGTTGCTTATGCTCATGAACAATCAATAGTGATGAGTAATGTGTGAGAGGAGATGTTATTTTATTATTTAAGCCTATTGGCATGATCTGTGGAACTCCTTGTAAATGCAGGCTGTGTGGGAAGGCTCTGCTATAGCAGCCTTCTGCCACGCTCCTCCCTAATCCTTCGAGCACTGCTCTCAAAGAACTATTGAATGAACTCCTAGGTCTTCCTGACTGTGTGGTTGTGGTTGTCTGTCTCAAAGTGATTAAGATAGCAAGTGAATGGCCAGTACTTATCTTTGTTCAAGGCCTAGGTGGGAAAACCTATAAAAAGTAGAATACTGTCAAACCAGAAATACCCTAATTTTTATTTTTGAGTTTTTATGGATAATGATTTATAAGAATGGGAGAGGAAAAGTAGGATGAAAGAAATAGTACTTTCTTAGTGGTATCTGATTAACACCGGAGTCTTGAAATTTGCTGATATGTATCTTAGTCTAGAACTGTTTGATGAAGGTATACAGAGGCAGAGAACTCTCAATGCCTTGGGTGGTGGCCTAATACGGTGCAGTGAGCTAACCAGTCACTGGCTTGTTAGCACCCATGCTGTCCTTGTTCTCCAAGAGCGACCTTGTAGTCACGAAGGCCCTTAGGCTGGACACTGTGTCCCAGTATCCACCATATGGAAGAGTGAGAGGGTGTAATTGTGGCTGCTGATATTTTTGTGTGTGTGTGTGTAGTACAGGACACTGGGCACAAAAAAAGAAAGTGGATGTGACATACAATCAACATTCAGAAGCTTCTGCTGAAAAGGAGAGCCTCTTTCAGACAAGACTGTGATCTAACATCTCCTGAGCTCCAGGTGAGTGGTGCTTCCCCAGGCTTAAGTTATATTTTAACTTTCAGGTTGAAACATATGTGCTCTGATGGAGTGGGTAAATCATTTAAGGAATCTGCCCCAGGAAGCTGAAGGGACAGGAAATAGCAGCACACTCAGGAAGGGATTAAGCTGTTTGCGGACCTGTTGTCCGTGACGTTAGTCGAAAGGGAGTAGGCATGGATGTACGCTTTGAAAACATTGCTACAATGGTCATGGCCGCAATAGGGTAGGAAGGAAAAGAAACAAATAGTGCTGAGACTTGTATACTTTTCCTAAGCCGCATCTTCTGTAACTGTTATTCAAGAACTGGCCTAGATGCAGCATTTGTCTGTTGCTTCAGGATTTTTATGTCTTTAAGGATCTTCAGTGTGACTTATTTAGAGAATGTTCTGATGGGTTATTGTTGGGTAATATATTGTGTAAATGCAAAGAATTGTACTAGGAGATACAGGCATGTCTAGACTGCCTTAAAGATAGTCTGGTTCCTGTCTGGTCCTTTTGCATGTGCTTACTTCCTATGAAAACCAAGGAATAGGGGCTGGTGGAGATGTGAAATACTTTCTTCTTGAGTCTTATTCTGATATATATTTCCTGCCCTTGCTATTTATCTGTAGACTTAGCAACTGTCTTGGCTGCTGAAGTTTTGATGTAATGTAGGAAGTTCTTACTTGGGCGAGGGGGAAATCTAGTGGCAAGCCTTTCAGAAGGATCAGGAACTCTGAAAACCTCTAAAGCATGGTAGGGCCTTTTAGAAGGGGATCCCTGTGCCAGAAGCACCAGCTCTGAAAGCTCTGACTGCCTTGCAGCAATGCAGGGTAGCAAAGCTCATCTTTGGGCTGAGACAGCCTTTCCAAGGACTTAATTACAACTGACAACTTTTCACAAAAGTTTTTGCAGAAGAAGGGCTTGTTGTCTTGGAGTAGAGACCTTTGCTACCTGGAAGGGCTGGGCACCATCTTATCAACTTGAAGAAATCACCAGAGTCGGGGCCTTCACACAAGCTAGAGCAATAAATGCAATAGGATTCATTCAGCTCATGTTTCACAAAACAGCTGTTGTCCTCACTAAAGTTGTTAATCTACTGACTTCTAAGCTATGTAAACATAAGCCTAAGTGAATGAACTTTCATTTACTTCCAGCATGAGATCTGATACTAGACCAGTTTGATGTAAAACAAGTAAAGTTTTCAGCAGATATAGGGTGCCTAATGTGGGAGCAGAGGAGAGAAGGGGCCATCTAGGATTTGGGGGATGCTTTTTCTGTTAAAGGGTTAGTATGGAGAAATAGAGAGCAGAAACTACCTTGATGAACCACAGCCCCAACCTCTGGAGAGGTGCAGATCCTGTGTGGCCTGTTCTCCTATATTAGATGGTAGAGTTAAGGTATATTTTTCCAGCTATTGAGTTTTCCAGCTTCTAGGGAAACTTAGTTCAACATGGGAAGATTTCAAATAACTTCTGAGCTCACCTTAAGGTGAGTATAGACTTTATTTCATATTCACTTATTTTATAAGTTTTAAGTTGGCTTTGTATTTGAAACTTTCATTCTAGTATAGTATGTGCTAAATTGGGAGGATGGTCATGGGGATTGGAGGTGGCCTGGAAGCTGAGATGCCATCCATGCCCTGGGGTTACAGAAAAAGCAGGAAAATGCTTGCCTGCAGTGCAGGTAGAAGCAGTGTGTGCTGCCTTACTGCAGGCTATTGGCTACATTGATGTCACAGCTGACTCACTCCAGCCATGCTCGTGGCACATGTGCCTTCCTCTGGGATTTTCCAGAAAGTATAAAGTATGTCCTGGTGTAGCATAATACTTAGCCATATCTCTCAGATCCACCCTGTGATATAGTAAGACTTTCTGGGAAGAAGTGACATGGAAAATTCCTTGCGGCAACTGCAGTGTTTTCTTAGGCATGACCAACATAATTGGGCAACTGGTTAAAAATGAGAATTTTTTTCCTCGGCTATCTTTTGGGCTTACTGCAAGAATAAAGAACCTGAAATCCATTAAAGAACTGCTCTCTGGTTCAATCATTATCTGAGAGTAGAGCAACATGGTACCCCACCGAAACAAGAAAGAACAAGAGAATATTATTCTTGCCAAAAAGTGGCTTGTGGTTACACACTTGGTTTTAAATGGATTGTAATTGAGAAGCAAGTATGAAGCAGCTGAAACAAGGAATAACAAACATGTTCAACAGGACACGTCCAATGAATAAGCACCACAGTCTTATTTTTGACTAGAGAGGGGTAATACAAATATGATATGCAGAAGACCAGACCTGTGCTTATAGCCTATATCTTTTAAGTGAGAATTATCTCTACTTGTGAACACAAAAGGTTCTCTTCAACTTAAGGAAAAAATTCTTAACAGTGAGGCTGTTGGAGCCTCAACTGGAACAGGTTACCAAAAGAGGTTGGGGAGTCTCCATCTCTGGAGATCTTTAAAACTTGCCTGGATGCAGCCCTGTGCAACATGTTCTAGTTGACCCTGCGTGTGCAGGGGGTTGGACTAGATGATCTCTAGAGGTCCCTTCCAACCTTAATGTTTCTATGATCCTTATCTTGTCCCTTCTAACCTCTTCCTTTAAAGGAGTGTGAAGGGATGACTTCTGAAGGTAAGTTACTGAGATGCTGCCCTGCATATGGTGGTGGAAGCTGAGCCCTAGTGAGAGTCTAGTTCTAGTGGACCTAGAAATTTGAGCAGGTACTGGCATTCTTACTTGCTGTGGTGTTTCCTATTTGCTCTTTGGATAATTTAGTGACCGTGAGGTATAGTCTCATTCCTGTAGCAGTAAGTTGTTTCATATCTCTAACTTCTTGTTCTGTTCTTCCCTAATTTACATGTAGATATCTCACTTTCTACTTTTCAAATAGTTCTTTATCAAGACGATTTTACTAGGACATGCACAGGACTTACTGCTACCTGTCTCTGAAACAGTACCAGTTTTCATCCTTCGCTCTTGGGAACTGATGAGAATGGGGACATGCAGTGAGCAAGTATTTATTCTGCATGATTTATAGAGTGGTCATGACCTGGCAGCTGGTAACTTAATTTCTCATTTTGGTCTCTGCATGCATAAATATGCCCCTACGTTGGGTCTGCACTGAATCTGCAAAGATTAGTTTGAATTTGTAGCTGATGCTTGTGCACCCCTGTAATAACCACCTGTATGGACCATCATCACGAATAGCAAAACTCTTCTTCTGTAGTATATGAGTGCTCTCCTCATAAATACAGTGTTTATTCTCTCAGTGGGGGAGAAGAAAGATGACAGTTCTTTCAGTTCGGAACTCAAGACATTCAATTCCTACAGGTTAAACTTAGCCATGTTGAAGCATTTCTTAGCTTTCTGTAGTCAATAGAGCAAGGGAGGTGTCTGCATGGAGTGAGCCACTATCTCTCCCCATTTGACTATAGACAAAGCTAGACTAAACACTTGACTTGCAAATAGGTAAAATTATGGAGTTTGCTTTTATCTGTGAACCCATGAACTAACTGCATTATTGTAGAGAATAGCATTTTTTTCCTTGATGTTTTAACAGCAATGGAACTTTATGGAGCTGATCAGTAGGCTCCTATTGTAAGAAGGAATTTATATTACCTACAAAAATTCCTTCTTTTCTGAATCACAAATGTTGTCCTGCTCAAACATTTTTTTCTGCTCAAATAACAGTGAGGTTATTATTAAATTTTACTATTTTTAAGCTGAAAGAAATTAAATTTGATTTTTTCATTCTTAAGCAAGGTGGATTTTTGGGATGCACAGAATTTTTCATTTTCTTTCTGCTAGGAAGAAATAGATACTCTTAAAAATGAAGGCAAGATTTAGTTAGCATTGAGGAAAGAAATGAGTAGTGAGACTACGACTTTGGATTACACTCAGATCTATAATAATTTGCCATCAGAGCAGAAGTTTCTAGTGTAAGATCTTAAAATAAAGGCTCATGGGAATGTGTGTAACTCCTGAATTTGGATAAACATGGATAAAATTCACTGTCCCTGAAATGTTAGAGTTAAGTTTTCAGTATGTGTTGCTCATACACTGCTCCTTCTGAGCTGTAGTGCTCATATATTAATTGCTTGTATAAAAAAAACTATGCATGAGAAACCACATATGACATGGAAAATACTGAATACCAGTTACTTTGGCACAGGAAACTGTCTGTCATTCCCAATTGTCAGTATAAGCATGTAGTGGACACTCATTAGAATAACAAGACTCTTGGATCAAGATAAATCAATAGTTTTATTTTTTGCTTTGAGACAAAGCAAGTTTACAAACTTCATACAATAAATCTAAACTTCATATATCATTTTTACTTTTACATAAAATTTAAGTCATCTATACATACAGTGTCAATAAATACGCAGTAAACACTTTCAGTGGCTTCCCTGCTGTTTAATATAAAACTGTTCAATCAATGTAAGAGCACAGTTTGATTTGTACAAAAATAAGAGCATTTCAAAAGCTAGTTTAGTTCATAATTCAGCAGAAAAAGATCAAATGCTCCTGACTTATGGTGTATAATAAGCAAGGATATAACTTTGTAAACAAGCCTTTCCTGTTATTCTACAGGACTTAGCAATAATGTTTACAAGATAAAATTAATTTGAAACTGTCACCATTGACCCACTTGGTTCTTATTTGCATTTTTTAAGAGATTCATACCTGATTTTGGTGCTAGGTCCTTAAAAGAAACCAAACAATGGAGTTAAAATTTTCTTTGTCTTCTGACAGATGCTGAATGCTTTAGAAAGTCATCATCATTTGGCAGCCTGTTCACCTGCTGAGATTGCCATAGCCTACACCCTTCCCGTGAGCGCATGCCACTTCCAACTCATCTTAATCTGTGCTTTGTCCTGCAAGGTGCTTAGGAGACAAAGTCTCCCTGCCTTGCCGGAGTGAACTCTGTTCTCCTGTGAGGAGTGAACATGTTAAGTGTGACATTGGTCTTGTCCCCAGCTCTTGGAAAATGGGTCTTTGTGCAAGGTCTGGGGAGCAGTAGATTCAGCTGTGATTGAGCATCTTGGCCAAATTACCAGACCTGGAAAACCAAACTGGTGTGGGTAGTGTCCTGCCCTGTGGGGTGATATCTATAGGGAAACACCTTTGTTGTGTGAATCTAAAGCTCTCCCTTCTCTCAGGATAAATGTTTGTGGGTGTATATTTGTGTGTATATACATGTATGAACACTGAACACTGAGTGTTCTGCCCAAACAAGAGCTGAATAACTTTATCAACCCCCTCAAAGTGAATGTAGTGCTGCCCAGTAACTCTTGAAAAGAGCTGTCTTTCACCGAACACTGCAATTATCTTCCTGGCATTTAGCTAGCAAAATATTGTATATCTAGCCTTAATTCATCCCTGTGTAGCTCTGGAACAGCAGCATCTCAGTTATCCCTATGTTCCCTAAAACATACAGGTTTGTAAAATGTTCATCTTTTTCCACTCAAGAGTGGGAGCCTCTAGGGTAGACGCCTAACTTTTGTATGGTTAAAGATGGGCAAAATGAAATACAATGCTTAAAACAAAAATAAAAAGAGTTAATTTACTTTTGCTATTCTTCTAATTTGAGGTAGATGTTGGGTAAACAAATCTGTTAGGTGTGGGTATGATGTAAAAGAAGCTGTTTAATTCCTACACTGATTAGCTCTCGGCTGTTCTACCCGCAACCTAGCAAAACATCTCTCGCGTGTGAGAAGGAATGAAAGCCAGGGTAAACACATTTCCTCTGTTAAGAGTTTGCAAATGAAAGATAAAAAAGCAACCCTTTCAGCCAGAGCATAGAGTCCTTAACCAGAAATCTCCTTTGAAGCAATTTGAGCAATTTTAGAATTACACCCTTAGTTCAAAGCCAGCCAAATAACATTAATTATCTAAAATAACATGCCTTTTGGGAGAATGTTTTTCGATTTTGCTAGTGGAAAATATGTTTTTGCATTCTGGGAGCTAGAGGACTTTGAGGCAAAGATAACAATTTGGGATACAAAATCAAGATCTAATGGATGCACAATGGATGAAAAACTGAGGAAAGCAAAATGCAAGCTGGAGTGGGGCTAAGGTGCCCCAGAGCTCTGCTGCCTTCAGATGAGGTTCTGACCCTCATTTGGCCAAAACATCCTGTCCGATAACTGGGAGCTGAGAAATTGGGACACAAAATCTCAGCTGCCAGGGTGCTTTTCTGTAAGGTTGTAGATAGGGAAAAAGTGACTTTTTAGACAACTGGCAGTGCTCAAAGATGGCTTGAATGGCCTGGTTGGCATCTGTTTTTCTCTTTTGAAATCCAAATCTCTATAAAACCCTCAGGGCAAGGAATAAAGTCTGAATCAGAGTTCACTCTGGCCGGGCACCTTCTTCTGTTTCTAACTGTGTATGAAGCTGCAGTCATCTCAATGGCACACCACAGATTAGGTTTCTTAAGCATTAACACTGGCTGCATTAAATAATCACTGTTATTCGTGCGACTTGCTTAGTGCTTTTGGAAAGGGATCTGCATCAGAACTCCATGCTTACGCTTTACTTGCATTTTTATTATCATAAAACTTGGAAACAAGAAGCTAAGTCAGTTCTGCTGGTAAAGATGCACATTGGTACCAAAGCACAAGACAGTATATAATCACTTAAATGAAAATACATAACAGTAGCAAAATGCTATACTGGTGTCTAATACCCAGATTTGGGCAAAAATTTTAACATTGTCTGATTCTTCTAAAGAATGAATTTTCTCCTCATTTCTCATCTGAAATGATGGGCCACTTGAGACTAATAAAATGAACCACAGAATGATCAGTTATACCATGCAGAAGTGAAAATGAAATTTCTTCAAAATGTGATTTAACTGTGTTGATGAAAATACTACAGAAAATGACAAGAGAATCTCAATCTGGTCTGTGCTGACAGCTCTTTGTAGCTGGGTAGTGTCCCTTCATACTGGGACCAATATTTCCTGAATGGTTATGTCCAAAATTGTTTCGAGAGCTTAATTTTCTCTTGGGATGTGTTTTGCTCAGGAACCTACTCTTTTCCTTTCCACCTTTAGACTCTAGTCCTGTCAACATGCACATGCTGAGTATAGTGCAGATAAGCTCTCCTTCACTTAGAGAGCAGGAATAGAGCTACTTCTGTAATGGTGTAGTTCAGGGTAAATACAGGTTTACCTTATCCAATTTCAGGTTGAGCAATGAAGAGCTGAGTCCTCACATACACCAAATAAGAAGGCTGACCCAAGCCTTTTTTTTACAGTGACACCCCTATGGCTACATACCCTAAGGTTAAATATAGCTCAAGGATATGTTGGAAAGACTGGAGTTGCAATCATTTGTAGAGGAATCATTTAAATAGCTTTATGTATCTATTATATATGCACAAATAGAAAGAGTTGACTTTTATTTGCCAAAACTTGGTTTGGCAAGTAAGGAGATAGGTATATGAACCTTTTAAAGATTTTTGGATTATATTTAGTGTTAGTTTTTATGGGAACCAAGAAGAAGGAAAAACAGAATTCCTAAAAATGTATTTTGATAAGATTTTGTGTTTATTTTTTTCTCAAGATTTTGTTGTGAAAAGTGGGTTTTTCTTTCTTCTCCCTAAAAGATAGAGGTTGGAACCTCAAATCATGAAATTATTAGCAGCAACTTTAGCAGGAGTGCTGCCTATTTGATCCTTTCCTGCCAGCCTGGATTTTCTTTTTAAAGTGCTTCAGTTTCATGACCACCCAAACAAAAATCAGTTTGACACAGACCGCAAGGTCACTTGATCACATGGGCAGATTTCATCACATATTCTTTCAATGAAAATGCTGATGCATATTCATTTTCACATCTCCAGAAATAACTTAACGCTAAGAATACTTTCTAATTCAATGAATGGGATGAATTTCTGGGAATTCCTCTGTCCATATTTAATTTTGAAAAATTGACAAGCAAACTTGGGTTCAGGCTACTTCTCCTTTGAGTTTTCTATCTCATTTTACTAGCTTTTTCTTCTGACTTTGTGCCATTGACTTTTGTGGAGGAATCTGATTTACCCTGTGGTCATAATCAGTCCCTGTGTGTTTCCCTTCAAATTGCTGGTCATTGTCACTGTGACAAATATACTGTCCGCACCGAGCAGGAGAAAAAAGAGAAAAAGAATTTCCACTGGAGTAGGTGTGTATTAATATGCTTGCACCACTTTAAAACAAGTAATGCCAGAAATACTACTTTATACTATATACAATGTGCTAAAAACAGACTTGTAGAATGAAGTCTAAAAGCTGATTTAAATATACTAAAACAAATAGTAGTTTATGCTATGGATATGGGAAAAGAGTGAAAGCTGCTCATCAGCCACAGCAGGCAGGTTTTTGGTTATGAAACTTATCTTATCAATGTGGGCATAAATTTTGTGCCTTGTGATGAAAAAGCTCATTATTGCTCTAGGGATTCCTAGGACTTGAACAGAATATGTACAGGTATATGCATCTAAGTATGTATGTCCCACAGGACTCTTATTATATGTCAAATATAGTATGTGCATCACTTTACACACAAAACTCATTTTAGTGTGATTCAGTCTGCCAGGCCTTGCCCTGGTGATCCAAGAGTAGGTTTTATGGAAATCTGCTCTATAAACTTATCAGACCTGCATTATGGCTTCAGAAGAATGTTACATCATCTCATTATAGAAGCAAAGGGATTTCTGTAATTGCCTTGGAACAGCTAGAATTTGCTACTAATTTCACATATTCCTGAGGCCAGACTCCCTTTTGGATGCATAAGGGATCAGAAACTCAAAAGGACTCAATATGGGGTGCTGAGGGAATGCCTTTGGATATATGGTGAGATATAGAAAGTCTTAGGGTTTCTCAAAGAATATCCTTATCTTGAATGTCCAAGAGATTAGAATTTCTCTAGATTTTATATTGATAAGGAGAACAGTTGGGATTTGAGCTGCAAAAATGATCTAACCAAGGAGATGAATGAGTCTTCCATCTAATAAGTTCACCAGTCTGCTTTGTGAGGTGCTGGATGGATACTTGGAGAAATAACTGTTTCTGTCTCAGAGAACCTGCTTTAACTTCAAATAAAAGCCTGAAGAGGTGGAAGAAACAAACACATGAATGAGGACTTAAAGATGAAAGTGAATCTAGCTAACAAATAGTAGGATGCTTTTGTCTAAATTTTGTGTGTACCAGCAATAACATTGCCTCTACTTTCTGCTTCCCTAATCTGTTTTTAACTGCCATTCTCTGTGCAACAGGATGACTTTGAGAGAAATTGCATGTAGATAATTGCAGAGTTAGACAAAGAGATGTCTTTATAGCTAATGGAGAGGGAAGAAAAGGGCAGGAAGGCATCTGGGAGAAATGGACCAAGTGGACTACTGAGATGCTGATGGAAAGAAAAATGAAGGACAAGCCAAAGAATGAGACTCTGAACTCTAAGACGATGTAGGAGTATTGGCCAGATTTTCTAGCTCAGCAGTTTTGCACAGTGAACCGGCACCCGAGAACAAGACTTGAAAGGAGGAGCTGAAAGCAAGGAAGATGCCCTCTGAGGAAAGTGCAGGGCAAGATAGAAGTATCCGAGCTTTTGTGTTAACTGTTAGCATGGTGTAGCTGACACAGTAAAGGTTGACTAGACTGACTGCGGGACCTAGGCACTGATGAGCAGGGAAGTATGGTCACACTGCCTGCTTTTCAAGATGGTTTACTACATAACTACTAGATTGAAGAACAATCCCGTTGGCAGGGATCATAGTGTTGCCTGTCTCTTGCATCTCTCTCCGCTCCTTGCCTTCTGTGTGCCCAGTCTGCCTTGGCCTTTCTCTATGCTCTACCTGTGTTAGTGACCTTTCTTGTCTACTCAAACAGATCTTTGTTAATATGGCAATATATTATCTCTTGCTAGGAAGAGGTGTGCTGTGGACAGAACAGCCTGGCCAGAATACACTCTCTTCTGGAATAGGCTTGTTTCCTGAAGATAATTTTTCTATCTGTACTCTTCAGCCACAATTCCTCATCCCCTGTCCTATGTCCTGCTCAACTTCAGTGCGTCCCTGGTGCACAGGGTGTGCTCTTGGTACCACCATGTCCCTGAATGAAAACGTTTGTCAATCAAGCCTTGCTCTGACTTATGGCCAAAGAGTGGTGACCGCAGGGAGTGCAATGAGGGAAGGCAGGAAGCAAAGAGCTGCAGAGATAAAGCTTGGCCACCAGCCAGATCCTGCAGATGGGCAGGTGGAGAAGCACTCAAGTGTGAGAGCTGGAGACCTTCTAGCACTTAGGAGTGTAAAACCTGAATCTACTAGAACATGACTTGAGTCACTGCCAGTGGTTGATTTATTGTGGGAAGAGAAGGAAAGCTGAAGAGTTGACCTGAGACTTGGTAAGGTCTATGAAGATAAGGGAGTGAAAGATGGAAAGTGGAACATTCCTGAGCTTTGCACCTGGCTGGGGCATCTTGTCTTTGTACAGGGGCCACTGGTTACCAGCCTTCACCCTGGGAAAGGCTGGGGAGCCCTTTGTCTTTAGGGGATTGCTGTGGCATTGACCATGGTTGCAGGAGGGCACCAAGTCTTTAAAGGCACTCACTTTGCATTCCACAGAATGGAAAGCAAAAATTTCCTCTTAAAATTTCAGTAGGAAGGGTTGCTTTACAAATTTTGAATTTTTTTGCATGATTCTTCCCTCTCCTTGCTCTCTGTGTTTCCTAATGTTAGGATTTGAGAGGGAGATCTATTGTGCTGTAACAAAGTGTTCTGTTCCCTAAAAATTCTGCATAAAGGTTTGGGGTTATATATTGACTTAAACTGTAAACAATATACTGGAGAAAAAAAAAAAAAAAACAGGTAGCTTCTGCAAACCACAATGTATAATTTTAATCTACTTTACAGGGAAGTAGGAAGAGATTGATTAAGCGGTTAATGTTTAAGCTGAGCTTTATGTTAGTGTAAAGTCTATTCATAAGGAAATGATGAGAAGTAATTGCTTTTTAGTACAGGGTATCTGAAGAAAGGTCATGCAGAGCTATACTGGAAATGCCACGGTAAGTTTAAAATACTTTTCTGAGGTGAGGAAACAGCTTATTTGGATGTGGAGCTACTAATATAACTTAGCTGTATTGCTCAAGATCAATATTCCTACTCTATATTCCCGCCCTACGAATGTAAACTTTTCCTCCCTAGTTTACAAAATTCCAAAGAGCTCTCAGTTTTTACCATCAAATATATTCTTCCCCTTCCCCCTAACTTCAATTCTTCTGGGACTTTTTGGGTTGCTTCAATTTAGTCTGCAGCTCTCTCTGTCCCTTAATTTAGGGATGAGGCAGGTGATGAGCTGCAGGTGAGGGGTTGTGCGGAAGATTGAGCACAGAGCAGTACCCCAAGGCACTCTCAGAGTTGAGGTTCAAGGAACGATGTTGGGACCTGAGCAAAGTCCCTGCCAGCTACTGCCAGAGCCCTACAGTAAAAAAGCACCAAAGAAAGTTTTGTGCTCCATAGTATAGTCAACCAGCTTGATGTCACTGACATTGACCATTAGCTTGTCCCCTGCTTCTAAGGAAACCACAGCACCCAGGTAAATAGGCTGGAACCAGTTGTTTCCTTTTTCACCGAGAGTCTTGGTGCCAGTCAGCAACTGGGTGGGCTCGGGGTAGCTGTCAGTGACTTTGGTGATGATCTCAGTAACGGAATTAGTTTTACTGGAACTTTCAGTGGGCCCTCGAAACGTGACCTGAGCATAGACATAGTAGTCCCCAGACACAGGTATCACCAGTGCGTTGCTGAAATAACTCAAGTTGTTCTTGGTAAAGGCCAAGCCGCGCTTGTCTTCCCACTGAAGGATTGGCATCTGGTTTCCCATGGGTTTGATGGGGTCTTGTTTCTTCACTGCAGACAAAAGAGGGAGAGGAGATCAGTTAGTTGGCTCTGGTCTTACTATGGGTGCTCTAAGGGAACTGTTGGTGGAGGGAGCATAGCAAACAGGAGCCAAAGCCTTGTGGTGCTTTTAGAAGACCTTGGCCAGTTTAGGTTGCCGGAATCCATCCTTTCTAATGGCTAAGTCTATGGGACTTTACCCTGCAGTTCTAGAATGCTGTCTTACCTATTTACAGAATAGAAACCATACCCTTAAGGGAAAGCATCTCTTGACAGTTGTACAAATGGTTCCTAACGGTTGAAGGCAGTAATAAGACACTGGAATGACATATTCTTCCCTGGCTTGTAACTATGTTTACGTCAGTGTAGTGCTAACAGTATAATGAACTCTCATGGGCTTGCAAAAGTTTCACAATGACCAGAATGAGAGAGTCAGGCATCCCCTACCGACTCTCACTGCGCACTGAGACATTTGAACTTCTCCTCCTGCCAAGCTGCTTCTAAAGGATGGAGATGGGGTTCAGAAGCCCTTGTCTCGCTTTTGGCTTCATGTGTACAATGAAATCTCTTGCTCTGGAGGGTTCAGTCCTTTTGATAAACCTAGGAGGCTCTGCTATGATTCTGATTCCCAGAACAGCACATTATTCAAGCCAAGTTAGATCCCCACGTTTTTTTTTGATATTTTGACGGAATAAAACACTAAGTTTGGCATCCTACCCGCAGCTTTCCTCCAAACTTTTTCCCAGACTTGTGCATTGAAGAGCAAATCCTGCTCCCAGCATTGCTCTGATCCAAGCAGGGTCTGGAAACTGTTGTCCTCCTGATCCCTTCACCTCTCCCCTATGGTTTCAATATTGGCCTAAGCTACAGCCAGAAGAATAAGCCATAGTCCGTATTCATTGTGTCGTGAAAGGGAGCAGAAGTTTTCTCTGCCCCCCTTGCGGATAGCCACACAAAACCATTGCAGTAAAATGGCACCGAGCCAGGGAAATAAAAACAGAAGGGGAAGGAAAAAGAATGAGGTTCTGGCATGTATTAAAAGGAACCTGTGAAGTCAATGCAAAATGCCAAGAAAAATGAAAGCAACTAATTTCCAGGAAACTAGCCCCTTTTTCTTTCTTATGAACTTGAGTAAATATGTAGAGGTGTGTTTTTCAGCCTGTATTTGGGCAGGTGTGCTTAGGCAGGGAGGCAAACTGAACGCAGATGAGGAAAAGCTTTGAAATGTTCTTGGTGATAACCATTAAGTTTATCCTGAGTGAAATGAAATTCAGAAAAACTAATGGACTCTGCTCCCAGCGCTGTTCTTTTCCCTATTTGTTGGCAATAGATAACCCACAAGGAGACAAGGCGGTGTTAGGAGCACAGTATGTTATCTTAGTGGCACAACACAAGAATGGCTTTTCTCAGCCTGCCTTCAGCAGAGCTGAAGTATTAATCCTTCTGATCTTTCCCCAGGGGCAAAGCACATGAGAGTATTTCTGCACTGGTGAGTGATAGGGATTGTGATAATAAGCCAAGCTAAATTTAAAGTATTGTGTTGATGCTTTGAGCCAATGAAGCTGTGCCTGAAAGAGGAATAAAGGCAGCAAAAGTGATTGTGGTCTGCCTTCACCCTCATCTGCCTCCTGGGTGTCTAGGGGCTAGGCAGAGCCCTGGCAAAAGCTAAAGCAACATTGGGGTTATTGCAAGGTTTATCACAGCTTGCAGTAATACCTCTCGTGGATGAGGCAGCAGTAGGGAAAAAGCTTTGCCGTGGAAAGGATCAGAAAAGAAATGAAAATTTCAAGAAAACACCCTGGGCTCTTCTCCATCTTGGGAAGTTTGGGGAAAAATCGAGAAGAATCTGCCTGTGAAACATTTTCTGTCTGTGTACAATGACGCATTTAATGTCAGTGACACTCAATTATTCAATTTTTTTCATAACTAACATGCATCTCGGATGAAGTACGTGATTTCATAAGCTCTAGAATTAGGCAACCCTAAGTTTTATAATTATAACCTTCCTTTTAGGTTAGAGCTCAGTGTATTGATGTTCTCTATTTCCAGACTATTTTTTTCCATGACTGAGACATGTCAAGAGGCAAAATGCATGTTAGAGTGCCTTTGAGACAATATCGTTCCTTTTCTAGCAGTAGTTGTATTAGTCATGTGTTTACTTCAAGGATGCATGCAGCAGTACTTCCTGCAAATGCACATACTATGCTCCTCCTTAAAAAAAAAAAAGTAAATAAAATCTGCCTTTTAATGAGAGGTTAATAGCTACGGTTACGTCAGCTTTTTCATGTGTTTTTTCACTTTTTGCCTCCCTTACATAGGAAATTGCTTTTCCCACAGTCTCTTTTGGTTTAGTCCCCCGCTGGGAAATCCTCTTGCCTGGCAGCCTTGGGGTATCTTGCTGAAGTTCTAGGGTCTTGCAGTGTGTTGCCCTCATTGGTATTAGTCTAATGCTGAATGCGTCCTCCAAGGGCAGATTCCTGGTCTCAACAAGGAAATAGGGTATGAACCTCCTATGCAGGAGGGCTCTTTACAGCATGTACTGCGATTGGACTAGTGACTGAAAGATCTCAGAGTTGTTCCAGGTTGTACCCTGGTTGTTTACTGGTTGGCCATAAAAGATCACTACATCCAAGCTAACCAGAAAGGGATTTTCTGCACAGATTTGGTGGAGAGCTCCTACTATTGCTGCAGGATAAGTGCTAGGCACATACTCGATGGGATTCCTCCTACTGCCACCAGCTACAGCAGAGATCACCCAGCTGGCGGTGGCATGGAGGAACAGGCACTGGTCTCTGGTAAGGGAGGGGACGATGGCATGGTGCTTTGTTGTCAGCACTGATAAATGTTAAACAGTCCAAGGGATGAATGGGGATAGGCAGGAAGGATGTTTTGGTGCCAGTGTGGATGTGTTCAAAATTCTCTCTGTGCCTGGAAAAGGCCAAAAGAATGTGGAGGGTTATTCAGAAAGGAGTGGAGAACAAAACATTAAGTCCTTCTGCTTAATTTTAGGAGGGTGAGGCACATTCCTATATAGGCACTCGTTCTCATTCCCCTCAATCCTCTGCTCTCATCTTAAATACATATTTCTAAAATTAGAGAAGGATGGAGGGCCAGTGATCTGGAGGAGCCTTCCTATGAGGCGCGAGTATGTCAGGCTACTAGTTTCAATTTCCCAAAGGTGCCTGGTGAGGCATGTAAAAAAGCTCTGAAAATTCTCTTTTCACCTTCTATGCCCCATTCACTGGTTCTGAGAATAGGAAAAACAAGGTAGCATCCAAGCAATTACTGTGAAACCAGTTTAAAACAAAGAGCAGGAAGCGTTTCTGATGTGTGATGCATCAATAAGCTGGGGAACTCCTTGCTGCAGGATAGCATAGATGCCAAAAATCGACTTGGGTTCAGAAAAAAAAGGATTGGCTAAACTGGAAGAATTTAGGTTCTCTAATAGCTGGGTAACGTGGCAGTCTGGATGCAGCCTTCAGTTCAGACCCCCTCAATTTTACATTGTACAGAAAAGGAGCAAGTCCGTCCTAAGCAAATCTTTTTGGCCAAAGTTGCTGGGTACAGAACACCAAGGTGGGTCAGACCAAGCTTTATCACTCCTAAAATCAAGTCTTGTTGCTTCTAATGCTATAGGAAACTTCTGAAATGCTGCTAGCTTTTTCCTTTTTGGGTTCTTGCTATGGCAAGCAGTGACTAGACCCAAACAGCAGGCTAAGGAGGATGCAATCCTGCAGAGATTGCTGAGGAAGGGACTGCCAAATGCCTCTTGCAAATGGAGAGCCTGAGGAAATTTGAAGCAAACTGCTGGGTGCTTCCCAGAGGTAGCTGTTTTATTTTGTGCAACCTAGGGAAATTCCCCATCAGCAAAGCAGTGCTTTGGCTGCTTCTCTGAGTCAGCTACACTGGGAACCTCTGGGTTTCTCTGTCGTGCAGAAGTGGAAGTTTAAAAGATGGTTGTTAGTAGACCTGGTCCTTTTGGTCTTGCAAACTTGCATTTAAGCACAGATGTGTTTTGAGCAAGGATATTTCAGTTTTGGAGCGCTGACAATCTGCGTAGAGAAGGGGACGGGACCCAGGATGTGTATTAGCAAGGAACTTGTGAACACAAGAGCAAATCATGCTGTCTTGGAATAGGCCCAGGTGCACTGATCTGTTTAACACTACTTGTGAATTCACATGGAGCTGCCTGCAAAAAGTTGCATTTTTGAAGTTACTAAGTGACCCACTGGATCATGACACAGTTTTGCAGGAGGTCCTACAGGGCACTATTTTGGGGAGATATAAATTGCTTTATACAGGAGAAGCTCTGAGCAATCAGTCTTTTGACACACAATGCCACCCACATAGGAACCATTTGCTCCTTTTCTCTGGTAATCCCTGAATTTTCCAAGGAGGAGCTGGCTGGAATGGAGGACAACTTGGGATGGTGTCTGTGGTCTAAGGCCAGCTGCAATCGCAAGGCAGAGCTGCAGCCTTTCAAACACTGTCTATTCCTCAGAAAGGAACAATTATCCCCTTCCATGGCAGTGCTATGAATTTTTGCTTTGTTCTTCCTAATGTAGGAGGAAGTTTAGCTAGGCTAGCGCTTCCCTTGCTTCCTCAGGTGTGATTTAGGTCCTCACCAAAACCATCAGGTTATTCTGTGGGAATATGAAGTGTATGAACTGAATCAGGACTTGGGGGAAAAAATAGAGCTGGAAACTGACCTTATTCGACCTGATTTTGTTTCAGAACTGGTAGTTCTTCCTGATTCACAGTGGTGTGAATCACACAGTGGAGTTTTGAGCTTTCACTGTCGTTTGTTTGTTTGTTAACACTAACAGAGCTCAACAGGTCACTAAAATACCAGGCACTTATTTAAACTCAGTTACGAGAGTTGCTCTGAGTACTTGTTTCACTGAAAAAAGACTAATAACATGGGAAAGTGGCAATGTTTCAACTACCAGCTTCTGTAGTCCATCTTACACGAATCCCAGTAAATTTATTGCAGTCAGCAAAGCCAAGCTATTAACTTTCTTTTCCCTGTGTTTCCTGCCCTGCAGAGCTGCATGAACTGAGATTAGCTACATTCCAAAATCTGCTGAAAACCCGAGGGAAACGCTTCATTTTTTGAGCAAACGTTACCTGTCAGGTGAGCTCGTGGCTTTTCTGCACTGGAAAGCACGTCCATACCTAAGAGGGGAGAGAAGAAAAGAAGCAGGTGTGAGAGGATGTTGGCAGCTCTTCAATCACGAGCGAGCAGCAATTGCTGCTCAGGGAGAAGCGTGCAGTCTCTTTCCATTTCCGCATACATCTCAGCAGGGATTTATTTACTGGGACTCTTTATTGACATAGGTAGGCGTTACGGTAATAAAATGCCTTTGCAAATGACTGGTGGTGTGGCGCTGAGCAGGAGCAGCACAAACTGTAGTGGCTTTTAGTGCAAAGTGCCCCAGGGTGGCAGGGAGGGCCACGTTGCTGCTGTGCACAGGCTCCACTGCATGCAAGTTCAGAAATGCCTATCCTTGATCTATGGTGTTAGCTGTGTCCTGTTCACCTGCCTCTCACAGCCCAGGTTTTTGCCTACGTTCTGTACTGCCCTGCATGGCTTGAGAGGAATTTGGGGTAAGAGCAGAGGGATGGAGGGAAGATGTCTACCCTCAGCACATGACAAGCTGCTGTGGCACTCGCAGGACCATGGTGTCCGGCAGTGTTTGAGCAGGGTTAAGGATGGACAAACTTACCCGTAGCCAGTGCCCGCTGCTTCAGAAAGCGAGAGCCCTTCTCCTCGGCAGCCTGCGGGGAGAGTTGCAAACAGTTAGTCCTGGGGCTTAGCTCCAGACGTGCATTTGATCCAGAGAAATCCTGCCCCAATTACCCCAGGAAACAGCCTACATGTCAATAGGTGTTTCATGCAAAAGGACAAGTCACAACAGCTCTTCGTTTCCTTGTGGGAACTTTCTACTGCTGACTTGAAAGCACCTACTTGCTGGAGAAGGTGAAAAGGGTTAAGAACTGGGATCCAGTGGCTGTAGAGTGTTTAACTCTGCTTGACACACATCTGGGGAAGGTTTGGTGTGATGTGCCAGGGTAAATTAACCCTTTCTAGCCACCTTTAGGGATGCTGCATCCCACCAGCACTGCTGGAGCATCAGAGATCCCCTATGCAATGAGGCAGCTCTTCTTGCCTGAAAGGTTAACAGGGCTGAGCCTTAGCCAGCACTAGGTGCGCTTCTAATGCCAATGAAGAAAGCTCCTGCAGAACTGCCCTCTTGTTCACTTTCCCTTATGCTTTTTCAGAATGCAAACCTCTTTTAGGTCTTGAATTTTGGATAGTTTCCTAGGAAGACGAGCAGGAGACTGCAACTGGCAGGGACCTAGACCCAGGGGCAAGCTGGCACTTAACTAAGCAGCTGTGGATCCAGCTTGCACTTGCATGCCTCCTAAATTTGCTCCTAGAACTGAGTACCCCAGTGCTCTTCGCATGACCCCGTGTGAACACCCGGTTACAGGGCAGGATGCAGTGGTGACGGTTATGCAGCACAGCTCAAAGCAAAGGCACGTTTGGCTATCGTGGACCTGCTGGGACTGCAAAGGGGCACAGCTCTGAACCCAGGCACTAGGCTGCGTGAAGCTGAGCATGGACCTGCCTGATGCGAGGTGTGCAGACCCTGCAGCTGCAGGCTCCCTCAGGCTTTCTGCAGCTTATTGTGGGTCTGCACGGATGGCCTGGCTGCAGGAAGCAGGAGCACGAGGCTGTGCAGGGACCTGGGGCTGTGGCAAACCCCAGCCACGCCAGGAAGGGGCTTGAACTGTCTGGTGGGTTTGGTAGACAGCTCTGATAAATAGATTTCCCTTCACATGGGACAGTGTGGACAGTCACCAATCACCTATCAGTTAAGGATTTGATGCATATCAGCTAAGACACGGTATGTAGATAACCACGTTCTCTCTCACTTCAAACATTAGAAGTAAAATAGAGAATAGAAAATTTGTGCTGGCTGGAGCAGGAAGGGGCTGGGTGGAGTTGGACTATCTGGGTTTGGGGACTGATATCTACTGTCATGAGCCAGAAAAATATTAATGTCTCGCTAGCAGCAAGCAATCCATGTTCTATAATATCCCGCAGATAGCTGTCAGTACTAAAATAATGACTCCAGCATGCTGGAAAGAAACAGGAAAGAAATGCCGGTTGGCACGTTTGCCCCAGACGGGGAACATGCTGTCTGGCGGCAATGTCACGCAGAGGACACGGACCACGGCCGTGCCGCAGCGGGCAGAGCGCAACGGTGCTGTGTGTGAGACGTCTGGACCTTTCGTTATGACTAATGACCTTCTCCGGGTCCTGTCTCCCTGTAGTGCTGTCTGAACACGACTGCATTCGATGCGCTACAGATCCACAGCCAGATGATTTTGTCCTTCGGGTGGATACCTTGAGATCACTGTGGAAGATTCCTCTCCATTGCTTCCACTGACTCTGGGACAGATGCACATGCCTACCAGTCTATTTATCCATCTACACAGTTATCTATGCAATGCTGCCTGTCCATTTATCAATTTGCATATTTTCTAGTCATGCAGAGTACCATAATGAGCTGCAAATCAATCAGAAACCTAATATGACTTCAGTGGGACTAAATGTGTATAGCTAACCTGTGCTTAAGTACTGTATAACTTGGACTTGGCAATGCGAGCAGAGGTGATGGGGAAAATAAGAAGGAACTTGAGAAGAATCTTACTGCTTTATCAAAAACTCCAGAATGCTTTTTGAATGAAAACTGAGAGGAAAGTTTCTGTGTAACCTTTATTTTCAGGAAACTAGAAATAAATCCAGTTGCAGTAGCTGTATTTCTAGATGCTAAAGGACAGTATGATGCAGTAGATGGCACAGGGTACAGAGATGTGTAAAATTATTCTGATACTTGGCAAAAGCATACTTTTTTCCCTACCTGTACTGTTTGGTAGGGATAGAGGCCCCTAAACCTCTGGGTTAAAATCTGGTTAAAATAAAAATATTTTAACCTATGGAAATACTGCCATGTCAAGGCATGTCTAAGATTTGTCCTACATAGGAATGGAAGTTATACATTGGTGTGGATGTGGCGTATAAAGAGTTTTCAGGGTGATGGAAAGCTAAGAGCACAAGACAGTAGAGAGGAATCATTTACACAGTGTTTTTCTCTGTTCTCCTTCCTTGCTTAGCTGTGACTCTGAAAAGTTCACAGCAGGGTTTCAGTTTTCCCTTTGGTCGCTGTGGAGAGGCTGTTATAACCAGGGCGGAGCAATTTTGAAAACCCACCACCGAGCTGACCTGTGGCCAAAGGCGACATGTCATGCTGAAAATAGTGTGCAAAACACTTTTATGTTGTCTTAATACTAAGAATGTCCAAAGCCTCAGTCCACTTAAATCCATATAATGCTAGAGCAACAGAAGAGAGATGAACAGATGCTCCACCACATTTTTAAATCACTTTTTCAGTATAAGTTTTGCAGCAGCATCCATGTAGTGCACTTGTGCTGTGCACACCCATCACTTTGCTAGCTCCAGGGGGGCTAGATAGATCCTAGGCTGGATGTATTAGGTAGCAGCTGGTCTTATGCCAGTGAAAAATACCCCCAAAATACCCATCATTTTTGCCCTGCAGGATCCTATTTATCAAGCAGCAATGGGTCTGGCTCTCCAGCCCTGCAGCAGCTCCCTCCTCCCTTGCAAGGCTGACCCAGGACCTAGTGTGAGGGATTTGCATTTCCCTTTATACAGATCCTAGTGTGGCCGTGCACAGCAAGGCCAGGTGCCAGCATGTGTGGCATGGGACTCGGCAGTGTCCCAGCGCCGCAGGTGGCTGATGCAGCCAGGGATGCGCTCCCAGATGCTGTGCTGGCATCTCTGCATCCTCGGACTGAAACTTGGCTCCCTTCACGGAAAGATGTGTTGAAGTCTCAGCCCTCTGGCTAGGAATACGCAGCCAAATTTCCCCCTAAGACATGAATTATTTGCTTGGAAAGCTCTATTTGCTCACTTTGCTGTCTCAGAGCACTAAAGAAAGTGACTGTTATTTCCAAAAGAAAAGCAACAGAAGGTGTCCAAGAAAATCAGCATTGGACTTGAATTATTCAGGCGAGAGACAGCGTATCGAGAGAGAAGACCCACAGTTCAAACATGTTGCTGTAACAACACAGCTTGCCCTGCTCTGTCCTGAACTGGCTGTTTCTATAGGACAAGGTGAATTTATACCCACTGAGGAGCAGAATGGGACACCCTGGGCACCTGCACCAAAACAGAGATGAACAAACCACCCCAGCCGTGGGTTAAGCGAAGCGGCGCGCCCCTGTTGCACAACCGTTGCTGGCTCCCTGCCTCCTCCTCCTTGCTGCAGGCAGAACGGACGCAGGAATTTACTACGTCTGCTGTTGGCTGCACTTGTCCCTCCCCGCTCTGGGAGCAGGCCTGGTGTGCCTGCAAGCTGATACTGTGGCATGCAGGGGCCGAGCTCGTTCCTGGGGCCATGGGAGATCCCCTCCCATCACTCTGCTCGCTGCCAACAAGTGGTAGCAAGTGAACGCACATCCAGTGCTGCTCCGGAGCATGCGCAGTCACCCAGCCAGGGCCACCGCAAGCCCTCGTGGTCTCCACCTCATCACTCTGGTCCCAGCTCTGGCCATGGCATGTGATGAGGGCATCCCTTAGCAATCCATCTCTAACTGAACCTGGCAGGAAGCACAAGGGATCTCTAGCATTTCCTGAGCAATTTTATACGCCAAAACGTTCCCCATTGCCTGAATGAGGCTATGGCAGCAAGATGGAGCTACAAGACAGAACATTTTTCCTCAACACTCTTTGCTGGATTAAAAGCAAGCTGCATGGGAAGACGCACATCCCCACCTCACTCTGGAGCTGGGAAGCCTTGGCAATGCAACCAGTGATCAGCAGAGTGAGTGAAAGATTAGGGAAAAGCAATATCCACTTCAACTGCAGCAGAGTGCTCCACCCGCTCCGCTTGGCCCGAGCACAGGTGGCAGCCGGCCAGCAGTGATGATTTTCTCTTCCTCCTCCTGGGATTTGCAAAGGCTGTAACTCATCTGATGATCCCATTACGTCACTGGGGCAATACTCTGTGCTAACAGCGTGGAGCATGTGCACGGGAATACAGTCACGTGTCGTGCCAGCTGGGGCACATCTGGAAGGCTTGCACTGCGCCTACTTTCTTATGAAGCTAATTACATTCACTGAAATAGACTTTTCTCTCTTTCAAGCATGGTCAAGAGCTAGGAAGGTATCAGTCCTATCACACATTATTTCATTATTTCTATCATCTTTATTTCATTAGAGTGTCACTGCAAGATTTGAGAAGAAATGAGCTGAACTTCAGAGACTGAGGATAAGAAAAGAAACGGTGCTATGTCAAGCCAGACTAAATAGTACCAACAGGGAAAGGGCTGTAACATCTACTGCCCCACGTGCACGTAGGCACCAGGGCCAGCTGAGCAGGACCATCACCACTCCCTTCCCCCTTGCAGTAAAGGACGGGTGATGCAAGTGATGCTCATCGCAGCGCGGCGGGGAGGTCACGGGGAGGGTAGCCCTGCTCTGCGCATCTGCGGCGCCCGGCCACAGCGCAGCTGTGAGCCCGACATCTGCAGGGGAGTGAGTGCTGGGATAGCGGTTTGCCTCACAGGCAACTTATTCAATACCATTTTCCTTGGAGACGCTCAGGCTTGTTAATGAATCTGAGACCTGAAGCTAAAAGTCTGTCAAGCCCCAGTTCTTCAAATATACCCACACGCATGTTCTTTCAACCTGGGGCAGGCCTGTTTTGCTAGAGGGCTGCTGAAGTAACAGGCACCTGCTTGCAGGATGCCACAGGCAGCAGAAACAGCTTGGGAAGCAACTAGCAAACATGCATGGCCTGCAGCAGAGTTTAGCTGTCTGAGAGACAACCAAGAAGATCCTTGCATTAAGAGAAAGTTTGGATGGAGGATAAAAAGGAAAGATTGTAAGTTTTAGTATCACATCGGGCCAGTGTCCCAAAGCCATGCTCTGCTGAGGACTCTGGCTGCCTCCTCCAGGCTGCTTGTTGGACCCCCTGCATTGGCATCAGCAGGAATTGCTGCTGCCGATGCACGTTGTACAATGCACGTTGATACCTCAGATCACAGAGACAACGTGCGAATAGAGTGGGAAATTAGACTTACTGCTAAAATCTGGCTGAAATCAATAGAGGGACAATAATTTCCACCAACTAGCTGTTTCTCTTAAGAGTATTCTTGCACTCTGCCAAACTTGAGAAAAGCTTTCAAGTTGTGCCTAGCACTGTGCCCTTAGTTGAAATTAAAGAGAAGAGGAACAAAAAACAATAGTTAGAAAGATCCAAGAGAATAAACAATATTTGTTCCTAGCAGCTCGTCTCTGAGTGAGGAAGAAGACATTGAAAAGGAAGTTTCTCAAGCTCTCCTAAATTACTATCTGAAAAGAAAAAAAGAGCTAAACAAAACCCGGATGCTAAACAGAACTATCAGGGCAGCAGGAAGGCGAGCGGCCGAGTCTTACCTGGTTGGAGCAGGCGCTGGGTGCGCGGAGGCTCCCTGCCATGAGGAAGGCTGTGAGCAGCGCCAGGAGCAGCACGGAGAGCAGGCACAAGATCATGCTGCACCGGAGCCGCCTCACGTCCTCCTTGAGGTGCATCCTGGCGGCTCTGTGGCTCCCGGCAGCCTCCTCCTCCAGGGGTATCTCCACCGTGCGCTCCATGCGGGCACCTGATGCAGGAGCTGCTGTTCCCCAAGCGGGAGCCGGCAACTGCAAAACCTCCTCTGGCTTCTGCCCTGCATGGAGACCCCCATTAAATAAGAGCTGCCTGGAGTGTGGGAAGGCGCTGCACACGCACACCCTCCCTCCCGAGGAATGCACCGCCTACAGCAGAAACCTAGCCGGGGAGCGCACACCGCGGGCCGCGCTACCGGAGCGCGGGCTGCGCGCTGCCGGCCAGCCTTTTCCACCCCCCGCCGCCCCCCGCTTTCGCTGTGCAGAAGGAAGCTAGGAAAGTCCCGGTGGGTGGATCCAGGATAAACTCTGCTGCCGGGCTGGATAAGCTTGAAAGCTTTTCCGCGTGGCAAAGGGAACATGAAACCAATAGGAGTGAAAGTGAGAAGTAGGGAGGGAGCATGCGGCGTGGACGGGTTCCTGCGCAGAGCGGTTCCAGCACAGGGGGAAAGAGAAGAGCATTTAGGGAAGGTTATTGTAAGTGACACCATGAAGGGAGGTGATTGGCACCGTTGTCATCTCATTCGTAGGTTTTAGCAGGATTTGCAATGGAGTGGAGGCTGCTTAGTGCCTTTTGCAGCAGAACTATCTTGGATCAGGCCTAAAACACAGCGCTTTGCATTCCTACTGCTTTGGATTTTACTTCTCTGGACTCATTTTCGTGTGACATCCACAGGGTGCCCATTGTCACTGCTTGGAAAGGCTGAAATTGTGACATTCCTGCCCCCGAGAAGGTTGCATATCACAGTATTTTACAAATAGCTGCTGTCAATGAAATTGGAGGGGCCTGCTGCCCATCAGCAAACCCAGGAGCTGCTGCGCTATCGATTTCCAAGGAAAAAGCTCTGATGACAGCTCTGTCCATCTCGAGGGAGCTCCGTGCGTCCCGCAGCCGCTGTGCAGGACAACCCAGAGCTGGCACCATCCGCCAGCCCCTGCCCCCTCGGCAAAGGGCTTGGCAGACGCCCGCAGCAGGGATGTTGCCATTAAACTTACCCCTTTTTTTGAAAGTTTTGAAGTTTTCTTTTTTTCCCCGGGAAAGCATGCTGTCACCAAAACTGAAACTCTGATTTATGCACACACACGCATTTGTCCATAGACTTCTCCTTTTTCGCTGGGTAGAGAAACAGGCTAGAATTTTTTTCTGTATCAGATTTATGTTATTTAAAAAACTATGAAGACAGAAAAAATGTCTCTTTTCTCATATCCCAGTCTCCTGGCTACTCCCAATCCTGGGAGAGGAGGAACAGGACGATGTAGTGGGTAAGGCACCAAAGGATATGTGCTTCGATGGGAGTCAAACCCCATAGCTCCTACGTGACCTTGGGCCAGTCACCAACTTTGGTTCCTTCTCTAATGCGCAATTTTCCTTCACATAGACTACGAAATCTTGAAAACAAGGACTAATGCTTTTGCAGCATCTAGAGGTGATTCCAGGGCCAGGGCAGATGTGGCTCTATCTATCTCAAAATTTAAAAAGTAGAAAAAAAGGTACTGTCAAGATCAGTAGAAGGAAATTTCTTTTTTTCTATGCAGGTGCTGCATAGATATGTGTTTTTCTTCATAGGATCCTAGATATTTGTTATAGGGCATAGTGTTAAAAAATTAATATTCTTATTTGGGACATTCTTTCCTTTTTAGCTTTGATTGCTAAAGTTCATTTGCTCTTTGTTGTGAATGTCCCAAGGACTTAGCATTCATTTCATGTATATACACGCCTTGCAAGCAAACATCTTCAGTGTGTGTGCAAACCCTCTGGAGCATATTCACCTTAGAAACTCCAGTGGAGCCAAGACACAGTCCAGAGTTAATGCAAAGCAGTCCCGAGCTTCCCAAGTCGCCCAGGGATGCCTTTGCTGCAGGAGCTGGCATCACCCCGGGCTTCCTGTCATTTGAGTAGCCTGGACCTGGACAGGCAGGACTTTGGCATGGGTCATCCTCCTCAGCCGTGCCTCTCCTGGGGCTTCTCCTGCTGGTCCTCATGTGCTTTCAGCCATGGCCTTTGGGTAAATTCCCTTGCTGTGCCAGGTATGTCCTCAGCAGTGATCCGTGACTACCTGCTACCAGTTACAAAAAACTGCTAGGGTTGCCCATACCCACCTCTGTATTTAACAGGCTGTAAAGGTGTGTTACAATAGAGTTAAACGTTTGGCAGTTTTTTTTTAAAGGGGAAAAAGTGTGCAATGGAGCTAGGTATCCGTGAGAGGAGAAAGCAACAGCTTGTAATCAAGGCATGATAACTGCATACTGTTTCGTTTTGGTTTCCTTTGCATAACAGTTTTTGTTTTCTTCTGCATGTTTGCACGGATTATTTTTTTGTCTGCAGCCAAATAAGCTGAATCACATATACAGCAAGGGAATAATGTAGTATACATATGGGAAAGATGTTGCAGATACTTGTGTGTTGTACTTGGAAGATATTGTATCTTTATTAATTCCTTGCCTGTGCTGGGTAGTGGCTAAGCTTCCAGTTTTTAAGATTGCAATAAGTATGGAGAAATAGTAATTGAGCATTCAAAGCTCATTTCACGCATTTTCTGAGTGTTTTCAAAGTGCTGGATGTTTACTGCATACGCAGTGGTTAATGTTTTCTTTGCAGTCAGGTAGGTGTTGAGGCTGCGCAGGGAGTGAGGGCCTGACAGCATGGTCAGAGGCAGATTTTACTTGCTGTGTCCTCTGTTATCAATGGTCATGGTCATGTTTTTGCCTTAGGCGTGATCCGAGAGCCACAGGAAGGTTTTGCCATAGACACGACCAGGTATGGATGTGTGTTAGGGCCAAGCTGGCTCAGGAGGGGTTTTCACATCAGTCGTTACTCTTATGCAACCTCACTGCTGGCCTCTCATGAGCAGAGGTGGGATGTGGCTGATCACTATGTGGCTTGCCTGAGTTTGTCACCAGGCAGGATGTTGGTGCCTGCTCCTCACATAGCCCGCTGTTGGAGGACAACCTCTCGCCACTCTGTCATGGCACTGACCTCCCTGCTCGCAGCTGCTGAAAGCCTCCCGTTGTCACACAGCACATGTCCTGCGAGCATGTGTCTCTCCACAACCCATACGAAGTGGGACAGTCAGCCTTGTGGTTCTCCCACCATGGAGGAAGACCTGGCAGAGGGAATGCCATGACCCAAGGGGACACTATTCCCTGCCTTCTTGGCTCCAGCCCATGGATGTGGAGGAGGCAAAGGCTGGAAAATGGAGCTACCACCCCAGCTCTAAGAGCCAGCACTTCCAGGAGAGACCTTCAGGGCAAATCCTGGTCTATCCCCATAAGTATGTGGTGGAAAACCACAGCTCGTGTTGGTGTGACACTTGGTAGATAAGTTGCAATTTCTTCAATTTAAAGTGGATGTGCTAGGCATCACATTTATGACCATGTTGAACTGTGTCACTTCCTCCTACTGCTGCAGGGAGGTTTTCCCAGGAACAAAGACAGCAGGCATGACCCAGAGAAACCAGAGCTTCGATGTTCTCTGGCACCAACCAGCTCTTTTTCACTCCTAAGACTTCTGTGCAAGGAAAGAACAGCAGGTAATGCAAGGGTTGCTTTGCAGCTCACCAGACTTGTTTCCCTGAATGCTCTTAAGGACCTGCTGTATGCACGCTAACGCACAGTGGGATGGCATAAGGCAAAGTTAAGGGCACAAGACCTGCTGAAATAGTGCTGAAGCAATGTATTCAACGAAGGAACCCACCCTGGCCCAATCCAGGACCCTGCCATGCTGTCTGTGGGCTGTAGGCCCTGGAACAAACCATCCTTTCTCCTGTGGATGAGTTTCTTACCACGGGAATTACTTGGCTTGCCCAATACCAGAGCCCTGGAGGAGTGATGTGTAGACCTATTCGACCACTGAGGGACAAGGACTGAGGGATAAAATGGGGAAAGAAGCAGCTTAATTTGGAAGAGGGC
This sequence comes from Crypturellus undulatus, assembly GCA_013389825.1. NCBI lineage: Eukaryota > Metazoa > Chordata > Aves > Tinamiformes > Tinamidae > Crypturellus > Crypturellus undulatus. The sequence goes on along the minus strand of VWPW01006836.1, from coordinate 18,184 downwards.
CTAGACTCTTATCCAGGATCTGTTGAATCTAGGGGACATCCTGTGCAGAGCTCCCTCATTCTTTGATTCAGCTGTCTATGTCTGATCAAAATATTTTGATTCCAGCCCTTACTTAGAAATTTCAGCTCAGCAATGCACGGTGGTAATTTCTTTCTTGGAAATTTCTTGGAAATGGTCATTTCTTTCTTGGAAATTAATTTCTAGTGGTCTGACTCCCTTCACCATCCTTGCTCTTTTCTAGGTACAACACTCCCTGCTCTTCTATTTTCCCTTCTGATGAATCTCCTAGGATGTCCTATAGATTTTCCTGTCAGAAATAATCAGAGATGAGGAAGAAAACTCAAGATTACAACCAGTGGAAAATGTCTTTCTGTCAACCAAAAGAGGTTATGCCCATTTACTTTTGCAATAGTCCAGACTTGACCAGTAAAATCAAAGCTGAGGGAAGTATTTCCAGACAAAATGCAGGCAAAGTGTTAAGAAATATGCTATAGGGGAAATGTATGGATAAATTGACATCAGCAGGTGAAACCAGTACATACCAATGCAGGGTGAACTTGCCCACGGTTGTACAGCTACGATTCACAGGACATACCTAGGTATGGAAGCAAAATTCCTCCTCTGCAAGGAATGGGCTTACACAGCCTTGGTGTCAGTAGGAAGTAATATAGTCGGGCTGGGGATGAGGTTTTCCTTTCTGAGTACAAGGTGTTCTAGTGATGGAGATACTGGTTGTTCTCAGTTTTTGCTGGAGCAGCGTCTTGCTCGAGTTTTGCATCAGGAACAGCTTAGCCAGGCACCTTCCCATCCGTATCCGTGCATATAAGGAAGCTGGCTCTGAAAGTATTTCCCCAGGAATCCAGGGCTTTGTTATTTGTCCTTTCTGATGACATTCCCTAGCCAACGAGCCAGCGAAGCAGAACCCCTCACAAAATAAAGAGGGGATGGCGTGTGCGTCAGCCTCCTTGCTGCGTGCACCTCTCGGTCCTTCAGGAGCAAAACATAGCTAGAACGCACTCGCTGCACAGTGTGATGTTGTGTAGGATACACAGTGTGACATTAATGAGGCATAACCGTGTGGTGCAAAATCAAACAACGATGAAAAAGAGATTATGAAGCACAGTTCCTGGTAATTTTTTAGAAAGGATTATATGGTGTGGATGGGTGAAAATGGTCTTGCTTGTTGCTTTCCTTTCTAATGTGAGGGCTGTGTACAACTGGATTCTTCCTTTCCTGTTGCCTTCTCTGAAAGCAATGCAGCCTGGAAAAGGTGTAAAGTGTGAGCATGGGGATCTTGGAGCATGGCGATGTAAAGTGTGAGCATGGGGATGATGGAAACTTGCTTGCTTCCATCAGCACCCTGAGAGTCCCCAGGCGAGCTGGTTGTGACACAGGCTCTTTGCCTGTATTATTCCAAGCCCAGTCTGCCAAGCTATAATTTGAGACTATTGAGGGTCTATTGCATTTTTTGAGATGGGTCCACACTTTCCGTTATCATCAACACATGAAGTGCATGCCATAAATTCTTGGGGAAAAGCAGGTCACTTCTCCTTCTGTAGGACTGCTTTGTGGCTCTTCATAGCCCGCTGCTCCTCTAGACAGCAGTTCAGAATAGCCCCAGGCATGGCTGAACACAGCACGCGGGAGCCACCCGGGGCGGGATGCAACCTGCGTGCCAACCACCCTGGCTGTGTGCCTAGAGGAGAGTGGAGCCAGAGGAGAGCGGAGACGGGGCCACTCTGCAACCTGCTCCCCTGGCACGGGGGTATCAGTAAATGCTGCAGCAGCAGAAGAGAAAAATTAGGAAGCAAAGCCCAAGCACCTTTGGAAAAAGCCTGATAAAAAGGAGATGGTGGCATGGCACTTAGGGACATGGTTTAGCAGGTATGATGTTGAAGGATTTATGGTTGGACTTGATGATCTTGAAGGTCCTTTCCAACCATAATGATTCTGTGATGAAGCTGAGGTTTAGGGAGGTGTCTTCTGGATATGCCTGAACAAGTTTATGATACAAGGTTTGTGTCATTTTTTTCTTTGATTTATGTTTTAGTTTCAGCCTTTCTCAAATGCTGAAAAAAAAACCTATTTACAAAGGAAAGGATCTGGCATCAAATCCAGTTCAGTGGTGTCATAAACAGGTGGCTATTGTATCACAGGGTGAATAAGTCGGCTAAAGATATAGCTGTCTGGCTGATTAATTGCAGATATATTTAAATGAAGGCTCTTAATCCTTATGCTTTGGAGAAGGAACAGATAATTAGCTGGAACCAAAAGCAAGAACCACTTTATTTGGGACACTGTATCACATTGCGTAAGTCACTATAGTCATATAATCTGATCAGACCCAGGCTGACAATAGAACAGAATATTGAAGTTGGCTCAACTCAGCCTCACTATTTCCATGTCCTTCCACGCACATGGTGGAGACCTTCAGTGTTTGCATCTGAAGGTAGTTAATGCTTCTCCCTGTGCCAACAACTTCCCGGTACTACTGGAACCCCCATTTTTCATTTGAACAGCAGGATATTTTGTCTCCCAGATTACTTGATTTACAGACTTCCAGACACGCTTTAGGAATTAAACAATCATTTGCTCTTTATGATAATTAGCTTTATGACTTTGCTTTAGCTGTGTTTTTCCCTTCCCTGGTCCATTTCCTTTCCCTCCTCTCCCACCTAGTAAACAAAAAACACAGGGCCAGAATTTGTAACTCGGGCTTATTTCGTAGTTCTGCTTCCCCAGCTGTGAGCCAGACCCTGGGCGTGCTCCGGGCAGGACCATGAGAGCCAGGAGCTCCTGCACGTGGTGAGAGCTGGAGGGACTGTGCCAAAGCAGGGGCTTCTTCCACAAGAAGGAGCCGACCTCAGGCAAGGTGTGCGATGCCCCCAGCCATAGCCTGTCACTGTATTTATGTTGTTACTGGGCATCATGATATACAGAAAGTGCTTGTTTATGTGGAGAGTGTGTAATTAATAACTGTATGAGAAGAAACCCCAGTGAGGCCCTTATCTTGTCTTGTTTTGGGCAGGCTGCCCCATCCTCAGTAGGCCAGAATTCCAGAAGGGAGATTATTGGTGTGAACGTCTACAGCATCACAGCTTGATTCATGCTGGGATATATGGGGGCATCACAGGATGCTGCATGTAGATTTGGTGTTTGGCCTTCACTGCCAAGTCTTTATGGCCATCATCACCTGAACCATTTAGGTTAAAGCTAGGATTGCTAGCACTGACTGAAAACCTAAATCATAAGGTGAGTTGTTAAACTATTTCTCTCTTGTAGTTAAGCTCCAGAACTCCTTCCTTTACCATGCGAATGATAAAAAAATACATGGGCTCTTTTTACAAAGAGAAGCATATCTCTATGTCTTTGTAAAAGGGAAACATAGAGATATATTTCTCTCTACGTTTCTCTCTTTCATAGAGAAACATTTACAGAGAGAAAACATATCTCTGAGAATAATAAATTCTAGCACCTGCCTCAGAAAATCCTTGAGCCTCAGATCATTGATGCTGGGGAAATGGTTTGGGAGGAAGCATTGTATACACTTGCCATGTACCTCTATATGTATACGCTTGCCGTGTGCTAGGGGAGATTTGAGTTATGCAGTAGACCCCAGAGCTTACGTAATGGTAGGTCCCTGGCTGCATGCAGCAGGCAGTAGGCAATGCTGGAGCACTTCTGGAAATGGCTCCACAGTACCTTCCTGATACCGGTGACTTGTCACTGCTGCAGGGACAAGAAATAGCTTGAGTCCCTGTGCCAGCTGTTGAGGCTGTAGAGAGCTGGGGATGCGCCACCGTGGCCTGCAGCAGATGGGCACCCACATCAAAGGATGCCCACGCTCAGGCTACTTCCTTCAGTATTAATTACACATTTCCTGAGCTGAGCCTTTCAGCCTTATTTGTCCTTTCCAGAAACTTGGGCATTTGAGTAATACCTCTATGGTTTCCCCAGGTGGGTTGCGGAAGAGTATCCCCAGGTGGGTTGCGGAAGAGTATCCCCAAGTGGGTTGCTGGCAGCTGTCCTGTGCACCGTGCGTGGGAGCCTCCTCATTTGTGTCGCACTTCCCCTCCCGCTGGCACACCCTTGGAGTTGGCTGCAATTCTAAAGAACAAACTTGCCCACACAAAACTCTTCCCCCTGCCTTTAATGAAATGTAAAGACTAGGGATTAGGAAACCCAATGCACTTTAGTAAATGCCAGAGAGTCAGCTTACTAAAAGTTCTCAATGTGTATTCTTCAGGAGCTGTTATTTGCACAGATTGTCTAAAAAAGATGACACATTATGAGAAATTTCAGATTTCCAGCACAGAAGTATCTTATAAAAGTTCTAACTCTAGCCTGTGGAGCAAATACACATTTCCAATGGAAAGCAGCATGGAAAATGTATGGAGACTGTGTGTGGCTCTGTTTAATCTTATTTTTTTTCTCCTCCCCTCTCACTGAGGTCCTGTGTGTGTCTGCATGATCTCTTCATTGGTACAAAGGAAAATACTCCCATTTATACTGAAATTACAAACTGAACATAGATATCTTATTGTCAAATCTGAAATAAGTCACTATAGCTTTCATTCCAGCACTGCACAAAGAGGCAGACACTAACATAAACCACTTCTGAGTTTTTATAGTTTACCTTGCAGAGGGATATTTACTTATTCTTGATTCTCCTCCTATTAAAAAAAAAAAAGGCTTAATTGTTAATGTAGGCAAATCTGTCTTACCAGTAGAGCCCAAGTGCTGCTTTGTAGAAATGAAAGTCTCCAGACTGAGAGGTGTACAATAAAGCACAGTGAATTTCTTCAAATTTTTCTCTCTATCTCCCTTTCTTTGTTGAAGAAGAATGAGTAAATGTAGTTATTGTCATCAGGCATGCTAGAGGTATTCAACTCTTGCTAAAGGCTCTGTTAGGCTCAGCCTTTCAAGATGTATATGGTCTGGTGCATATTTTAAGACTAACTGTCAGTCAGCTTTAAGGTTATTTTCTACCAGTAGAGAAACTGTGGTTGACTTTTGTCTCTGGAAATTGCCATGTATAAGCTGCTCTGTTGAACTAATATCTGATAAAGTTTATTGTGATTCGTATGGTTATTTCATCCAGAACACTGGATGTGCAGACCAAAGTGGGAGACTGTGGGCTTCAGGCTGTAAGGTTTTGGGAGCTATTTCTTTCAGTGGACAAATGTGATTTATGTTTAGCCAAAGGGAAATCAGCACCTCATACTAGGACTAGAGGCTGTGTGGGGATAGGGCAAAGAAAACTGAAAAGAGAGAGAATATTAATTTCATGTTGCACAAGCTGACACAGCTTCAGATGTAGAAATGACACAAATGGGAAGTGGGAGGGACTGGTACATTGTGACTCAAGCCTTTGCTCACTTAAGCTGTGTTATATTTATCTCAGAAATAGATTCGTATTTCAGGGTATTTATAAGGGTCTGGGAAAATCTGAATAGAAGAGTAGAATTATCGAGGTTTTACAGGATTCCCCCCAAAAATCAGATTAGCTTGATTTTGTATTTATGTTGAGTGACTTCCAACAATGAAGGAATGTTATGTCTCCAACAGTATTAAATCACTCAAAAACCCATGAAATGAACATATCATAACAACTGTTTCTGAAATCTGCTTTTCTTGGATAGGTCTGATATATTGTTATTGGACAGATGACCAAAATAGTGAAGCCGAACTGCAGGTTCCCCACAGGAAAAACAGTGCATTCCTGTGATACACCATTTGAATTGGAGTGAAGCTGGGGAAGTCTCCCTTCCTTTGAGGTGACATGTATGCAGAGAGAAGTCTCCTCTCAGGACAGCTATGTGTTTGCATGCATTTCTTTCAATGCAGTTACACTGGATTTTTTGTTTGAGTTTGGCCCATAATGGACTGCATGGAATAGGATATCAAGCTGCAAAGATATGCCTACAGCTTACACTGTCTAGCTGGTCACCAGTGCAACATGCTGCTACAACCTAATGACACAAGTTGTTGGCTGATTGCTCAGATATTAACCAGGGAAAAATAATAATCCCCACCAAACTTAATTGCACACTACCAAATTGAACGAGAGGACTCCTCAAGGGAGCTGCCTGACTCCCAGGTCACTGATGTGGAAGGGTCCACAACCCTGGTGCCATTTTGAAGGGAGCCATGATATTCCAGATCACAAGAGTACTCAAAGTGCCCAGGAAGCAGAATTGAACCATGAACATATATGGCTTTTGGGGTAGACAAGGCAGAAGGAGAATAAAGAGAACTCTCATCTGGGAAGACTTACTTATTGAGAACTTAATGGCCAAATCTCATTCATCATGGACAACCTGCACAGATGGGCCAGCGTGGTGGAACTTCACAACAGCTACATGTTGAGCAGGTCTGCGGTGGGAGAGCAGATCTGTCACAACCAAGAAGCTGACTGAGAAGTGGCTTGAACATGCATTGATGAAGTGCGCTTTGATACTGAGCAGGTTTTGGTAAATGTAGTGGTGTAACTAGGACGAAGCTGCTCTTCTGAAGCCTGTGTGTTTAGGAAGGTATAAGAGTGTGAGAGAAGGAAAGATTTGCCTACTACCACAGAAGGCAGCTGCTGGGGAGTGGTGAGTTGGGCAATTCTCCTTAAGGCATTATTGTTCTTTCAGCTTCATAGGTCGAATTGCAAATTGAGTGGGTGAGAAAGGAGACTTGTTGGAACAATCCAACCTCAGATGAAGGCTCCTGGTAAGAGTCTTTATGAGGTTAACTTTCCTGGCTGCTTTCTGAGGTCAGAAGTTTGCTGCTTTTCATCTGTTTCTTTCTCATGCATTAGACGTTAGTGAAACAATTTCTGAAACTTGTCAACAGATCTGTCATCCTCATCTGTTCTGCTGGAATCTCTTGGCAGGATCTCAGCAGTGAGATGAGAAACTTTTCGCATTCACACCATTCCTGCTTTGTGGGTGTGCTCTCAGTCCATGTCCCAGATGGAGACCTGAACAAGAGCGCTTGGAGCACACCATCCCCTGTATGTTTTGGGGTATAGCCCATGTGCTCCAGTATGTCCACGAGCCTGGATGACAGAGACAACAGCCCTCATCTTGCAGTCCTGCTCTGTAGGCACAGTCACTGATGATCCCAGTAATCAGCAGCACTAGGTTCCTCTACCAAAAATTAGCACTGGGAATTGGAGCTGAGATTTCCGGTGGATGAAATAATGCACCAGTGGGTGTTGGGAGGACGGCTGTATTTTGTCATAGGATGTGACTACACACAGGCAAAACTTTATCTTCTGAAATCTGGTGTCTTGACTGTCTGATAAGGCTAATTGGGTCTAAATAAAGCTCATTAGTTTTACTAAGCTGAAATCTGAGCTAAAGCTGTTACAAGAAGTTATGGATTAACCTATGGAGAAATGAAACAGTAAGTTACATTCTTAAATAAAGAAATGTTTCAAAAAGCAAAATTTGCTAACACATTATTATTTTCATACTTACACACTCTTTGATATGGTAAAACAAAAGGACAATAGCAAATGTTAAAGCTACTTTGAGGGGAAAATGAGGGCATATTGGCTCCTCAACTAAATGACATAATCTGTATTGTATCACAAAGTTATACCTGGTCATACATTCATATCTGTAAATGCATCTCTTTTCTGAGGTTAAATATGAACTTGTTTTTACACCTTAGTCTAAAATTGTCATAAATTATGCATAGATGTCTTACCAGAATGTCTGCCAAAAGAGCTCAGCCTTAAGAACAGTTTACTACCTGCTTTGCAGGGATTTAACCCAACAAATGAGCATGCTACTACGAACAATATGAAAACTTCTTGATTTTTAAGTCCTGTAAGTGACTTGAAAGTAGACATAGGGGAAGTGTGCCAGAGAGAGGGCAGACATGATGTGGGTATGAGGAGGGTCTCTTACAAAGAGGTGATGTTCCCTGATACTTCCCTATTTGTCTGTCGAAGGCAAATAACTTCTGTAGCTTGCTACATATTGTACACAGATGTACCTTGAAATGCTCTGACCGTATTATAAGAAAACAGAGATGTGACCTTCCAGACAGGACTGTAGACTCAAGCATGTCCTGCTTCTCCCAGTACAGAAGTACCTTCCCAAGGACAGATTTCCCTTCTAGCTTCCTGATGGCCCTGTTACACCTTGCTCTGTGATGGGAGGAGGACAGATAAGGGTGAAGGGCAGATGGGCACAGTATGGGCCCTAAATATGCAACAGTAAATTAAACAGGATGTGGCATTAAGGATTTTAGCCTCTTTTTCTTAATTAGTCTTTAGTCTCTTAGTCTTTTCTACCCTTAAATCTCACAATTAGGTGTGGAATGTGGACCAGGACTTTCATAAGCACCTGGAGAATTGGAGCAATAGTATGAAGCATGTGGAAAGGATTTGATGTTTTGAACTTATTAACTTGGAATGAGAGTATTGGCACAAATCATGCCCTCTCTCCCTCCCTTATGCTATCATAAGACTAACCAGCTTCACTCTTTGCTCCACTCCTCTTCCAAATATTTGAAATAGTCTTAGCCGATACTCTCGTCTCTTTATGTTATATATAGGTTGCATGGTTTTGGCTGTAGCTGAAAGACTAACTCCCATTTATTTGTAGTTATTATTGAAGAAATACTTTTTTATTTGCTGGGTGGTGAATTATTCTGGAAAAATTTAACACCTGTTAAATTTAACTACCTGTCCATATTTGTAATTGTAACACTTCTATTTGCAGAAATACCTACTATATCTCCTGAAGGGTTCTTCTTGGGATGTAAATAAATATTATTAAAATGTGTCCTTCTAGCCCCTACCATGCCAGAGAGACAAAGAGGGTTATCAAAGTGCAGTTTACGGATCATTCATCGCCTCACGTCCCAAGGAAGTGTTGAGGGTTGAAGAGCAGTGGCGACGGTGACCACTTGGTTCTCTCTGGCTGCTCATGCACAGTAGCATAATGCAAGCACAGGCGTGACTCTACCTAACTGCTAAATATGAGCTCAAAATGCCAGATGAAAAGCAGATGAAACTGCAGAAAACCATGGGAGATTCATCTACAGCTTCCACACAGCAACTTCACTAAATGTAGGTTGCCAGTGTGCGTTTGCTTCCAGCCAATGCTGGATAAAATGCCTTTGTTCTTCCATTACTCTGTTTCGCCGAGTATTTTTCAGAGCTGTTTGCCCTGCTGTGTGGGGGAAGGAATGGGCTCAAAATGTGAAGGTGCCCGTGCATCCTCAGTTAGCCTGGCAGACTCTGTTTTGATTTTCTGTTGACCTTTCCAGTAGTTTTTGAGTCACGGCCTTTCCCCAGACTTTCCAAATTCTTCTCTCCTTTTCTTTTTACTCCTCTGTTGCACTCTGGGTTATTCCAGTAGCCTTTTATTTATATCACTGAATGTTCTTGCCCTGTGTCTCAGTCTTTAATCCCAAACTCGTATTGTGGTCTCTCATTGCTGAGCTCACTGAATTTCAAGGAAGCTACTTACAATCTTCTCCCTGGGTGGATTTTTTTTTAGAACTGATTCTTAGAATGGGTAGCAAAAGGACATCTGAGCTCAATATGTGTCATTATATGTATGGGTAACTAGAGTTTTTAATAGAAATCACAGACTTTTGGTGAACCAAATCCTAGAAAGTCAAGGTAAAAAAAATCCTCTTTTGGTTGAGTCTGTTTTGCTCTTTCCCTCATTGCCTTTGTCTCTTTTAGCAAACTGGGCTGTTATTTCCATGCCCTGCTTGGCTGTGCTCCTCTGCAATGTGGCACAAAGTGAGATACCACCTGGTGCCTCCATCTTCTCATTTCTCGGCTTGAGCTGTGCTGATTGCCCACAGCAGCCCAGAGCAAGGTGGAAGTTCTCACTGCTGTGCTCGTGCCTGTGCACCATCACAGTACCTAAGGGAAGGAGATGAACCACTAGACTTGATACCAATGAGGGCATCTCTGGCATCCAAATTCTGACTGCACCCCTTCTATGTGGGGATGAGTGTAGTCCCCAGCTTGACCTCTGCTGGGGTATGACTGGGTAGATATTTTGTCTAATAAGCTTCCAGACTAAAGACGGTTCATAACAACCATATAAATCATTGTCATGTATTTTACTCCAGCCCCTCTACAGCAACATGTCAAATCACAAGCGTTAGGGAGAAACTCTGCAGGTTACTAGAAGCATGCAAAATGCAAGCAGAGTAGGGCATAAGCAGAGATGCAGTGTTTGGCAAAAAGATGGTTACAGACTTCTCTGGGAGTTGGTTATGGGAGGCCTATGGCCAGTGGTGTCCCGCAGGGGTCAATACTGGGCCCGGTGCTCTTCAACTTGTTCATCAATGACATGGACGAGGCCACAGAGTGCACCCTGAGCAAGTTTGTGGATGATACCAAACTGGCTGGAATAACCAACACTCACTAGGGCTGTACTGCCATTCAGAGAGACCTGGACTTGCTGGAGAGTTGGGCAGAGAGGAACCTCATGAGGTTCAACAAGGCCAAGTCCTACACCTGGGGAGGAATAACCCCAGACACCAGCACAGATTAGCGGTTGACCTGATGGAAAGCAGCTCCACGGAGAGGGATTTGGGAGTCCTGGTTGACAAGTTACCCGTGAGGCGGCAATGTGCCCTTGTGGCCAAGAAGGCCAGTGGGCTACTGGCTGCATCAGGAGGAGCTTTGCCAGAAGGGCCAGGGAGCGCATCCTGCCCCTCTGCTCAGCTCTGGGGAGGGACCTGGAGTATTGGGAGCAGTTCTGGGCTCCCCAGGACAAGAGGGATGTGGAGCTGCTAGAGAGGGTTCAGCATAGAGCAATGAAGATGATGAAGGGACTGGAGCATCTACCGTATGAGGAAAGACTAAGCGAGCTGGACCTGTTTAGCTTAGAGAAGAGAAGATTGAGAGGGGATCTGATCAATATATATAAATACCTGAGGGGAGAATGTAAAGATGATGGAGCCAGACTCTTCTTGGTGGTGGACAGTGACAGAACAAGGGGTAACGGGTACAAACTGAAACACAGGCAGTTCCATCTCCATGTGAGGAAGAACTTCTTTGCTGTGGGGGTAACAGAGCCCTGGCACAGGCTGCCCAGAGAGGCTGTGGAGGCTCCTTCTCTGGAGATCTCCAAACCTGCCTGGATGCCACCCTGTGCCTCGTGCTCTGGGTGTCCCTGCTGGAGCAGGGAGATCTCTAGAAGTCTCTGCCAGCCTCAACCATTCTGTGATGCTGTGTGTGATTCTGTGATAAACTGTGCTTGAGTGAAAGACAGCACTAAAAAAAAATTGTTTATTGCACCTCAAATTGCTTTACTTGCAAGCCTCTGTTTTGAATTTACACCAGAAAATAGAGCTTATGATAACTGGGCTGCTTCTTTGTAAAGAGCTTGAGGATTTTCATCAACAAATTTCTTACTTCTACAGCTGCTCCAGTTATCATTATTTCTAAGTAATTTATCTAATTATCTCGTTATCTTTAATCTTAGATCATCTTTAATCTAAAAGTAATTTTTTAGATGCCATTTTTTTTTTCTATAACACCAACATTTCTTAGATAAATCACTGTTCTTTTTATGTGGGCAATTGTGGTGGGGAAATATTTTCTCATTCTTTCCCTGTAATGTAACCTGATACATGTATCATCTACTGTGATGATCATGGGGAGTGGAACCAAGGACTTCAGAGGAGAAACATTTTTGTCCTTTAAAGACAAAAGGAATTTAACATTTTGGTACTGTTCCTCTGAGTTTTGGGGAAACCAGCTGTACAATGTGATGCTGCTTCTTGGTGCTAACACAATAACAGTGATCTAGCATGACTCTTAGGTGAGGTGTTTATTTTTTTTTGAAAATCATACTTGACCCCTATCAGTGAAAAGGATGCTGATTTTTTTTTTTTTAATTTAGTCATCCCACACAGCCTATGCCTCAGTGCTCAGCTTTAAAAAAATAATGTATCACCTTTCAGGTCCATTGCAAATCATTCATAGAAGAATTTTCTCATGTCGTGTACACTTAGTGCTGAAGGGCTGCAATGCAGTTGGTGCAATTATAACATGAAAATAATAAAACACAATATGAACAGCGTGAGGGCTGTCCAGGATCCAGTGGTGGTAGTAGCTGAAAGGAAATTGGGGCTGGCAACACTAAGGAAAATTTTTTGTAGTTCAAGTTCCCTTGCTCATGAGACTCATTCTTCTGGATGGTTGGGGAGCACCTTTATTGGAGTTAAGGCAAAACTTTGAGCAGTCTAACAGGAACAATCAGCTCATCTTGGCATATAAATACAAAACAGCGGTATAAGTGAGCACTGTGGACTGAGGCATGGCACAGCCTGGCATTTCACAGCTCAGAGTCTGCACTCAGCTTTAAGGGGATTTAGCAGAGAGGGCAAGATGTAGATCTTCACCAGCAGAGCAAATCTGTCACTGGGGACTTCACTTCATGCCATGTCAGGTCCAACCAGAACGTTACTGATAAAAATGTATTTTTCATCTGGAAGAAAATTTTGATGGAACTATTCTATTCAAATTCATATTCTCTGATTTGGTCAAAATGATAATGAAGCCCCTCAAATCTTATGACACAAAGCCTTAAGCAAATTTGTGGCTATTTATTTAGAAAATAAAGTTGATTCTCTTTCTGCACTGGAAGAAAACAAAATTAAAAATCTGTACTTTGACAACCAAATGGAAATTCCAAGTATCAGTTAAGTTAGTGAGAAAATAAAACATATGACTGTCATAATATGAGGCAGTTCCCATGAGAAAAAGATTGTTTATTCTGTATGTACTGTATTGCACAAGCACATTTCCAGTGTTGTCTATTCTGTCTTGATTTCACTAATCAGAAACCGATGTTGCATTATTTTCCTGTGCCATATCTTTATTTCTTGAGTCTAGAAAAAGGATGTGCTAAAAATAGAAGTAGAATTTTCAGTTGTTCCATAATGAATTGGGTGTATATATGGTGCAATCAGCCAAAGTTTATGAGAGGAATCTAATGGTCTGGTCATGTCTAGTTTGCTGTGAGGTTTTTTCTGCAGATTGTAACTCATGTTTGTGAGTTTTGCTTATTCCAGATGTACCCTGAGGTTACACCAGAGCTGGACTGGACTCAGAACAGAGCCCGAATGAGACAGTGCCTATTCTTATTAACTATCTCTCACTTCTGCTGGGAAAGCCAAGATTATAAATGACTAAACCTAGAAACTCAAAGGCTGAGATCAGACTTTGAGGTTCGCCACACATCAGGTCTTGCTAAGGTGCATTGTCTTGTCTTTTAGTAAGTTCCTCCTTAGACATTTCAAGCCAGTCTGCTTTCTTTGACAAGTTGCAATAGCACAATGGTGTCTCCAGTATGTGCTGTCAAGAAATCTAAAATCTTTTTCTACATTTGCATGGTGTTGACCCCTTTCCTCCACAGCCTGCACCATTCCCAATGCCCAGAAGTGCAAAGGCCTCTTGGTTGCAGTCTTGTATTCAGGCAAATCAAACCTGGTCAGTCCAGCTGTGAGACCATTGTCAGCACTTCTGCATGGTGCTTCTAATCAGCAGCACAGCACACAGTCTCCATCTAAGTGTCATGAGTCAAGGTCAATAATTCTTTCGTCATCATTCAAAACTACCTCATGGACCACTTATGTCTCCTGGGAGTCAGAAGCGGTACCTTCAGTAATTCCTGATACTTGTGTAGAGGATGCTTAGTGTCAGCTTCCCATTGCACATTCCCTGAGGGGAGCTGTCCCTGGGGACAAAGTTGAGGACCACAGGGTGCTAGGACTTAATTTAGCCCCCAGTGAGTATGTGGTCACTGCTTAACCTGTATCTGGTTAAGTCAAAAAATGTTTAAAAAAAAAATGAAGATTTTTTTTTTCACTTGAAAGTCTATACTTAATGAATGTTCTCTTTCTATTGATGGAACTGAGTCAAGGAAGTTGGAACAACTCTGTTTCAGGAGCTTTCTTGAAATAGGAAAAAATATATATATTTTCTTGCATTGTCATATTTCAAGTGAAATATATCCATTTCTAGATCTATACAGCTTGCATAAAGATACATCTGGCACAAAAAAAAAAAAAAAGCTTATGCCTGTCACTGTATGGAATGTAAGTCCCATAGCTCTCCTCAACACACCCTCTGCTACATGTTTCGTTGGTGACTGTGGATTTGGAGGTAGACAAGATGTCGGCCTCCATACAAAGAAACTTCTATCGATCTCTGACAAATGCGGTACCAAGAAATGACGTGGGTGTTATAACTGGAGGGAGATTCAAAGCTGCCAAGGGAAAGAGGACTTTTAAATAAACTTCTTTCCATGCACCCGTGCTTGCGAGGAATGTAGAGAGAGATGTTCTTAGTAACCCTGGCAGGGTAACAATGCTAATTTGTCCCCTTCCTGGGGAGGTGAATTCAAACTTGTATTCTCTGGACGTCTGGTAGCACCGTCAAAGTTGTGGAAATGACAGTAAAATATGAGAGCCTATTCCCAATCCAGTAAAATAAGTGGACATTTTTTTCCTTCTTTTGATGATGTTTCAAATCAGGTATAACTTCTTCCAATCCCATTTAGCCTGACTGCAGGAAGTGACAAGCAAAATGACACTTTATCTACATGTTCTTAGGGTTAATGGTACTGGATGGTACTTAGGGTAACAGTACTGGGTTCTACTATCACTGTGGGAACATTCAACACCAACCAACTTACTTTCTCTGGGATTTTGGTGGGAGGAATGCAAGCAGGAGGAGAGAGGAAGAAAGACCATCTTAACAGTAATATTTGTTTTGATCTTTGAGATGAGATACAACTGCAGTGAGAACAACTTCTTAGCATAGATGGAAAAATGACATCAAGAAAGTGCAAGGATAAATATGAAGCAATAGTGGTCAGCGGGGCAGGCAGCAATCTGCAACATTACGTACGTAACGGTTTCATTTCTAATTCTGAGATAATGATCACTTGCTAATGGTGGTGGAGGTGGAGAAAGCAGAAGTAAGACTAAAAGCTGCTCTTATGAGTCATCAGAAACATGGGTTAATGGAGTTCTGACTGCATTTTCTGCGTGCTATCAGCCCTGCAGAGAGCAGTTGGTACATGCAGACGGCCTTCTGGCATCAGGAGAAGCTTCTCCACCCTTGGCAGCGAGAGCCAGACTGAGGTGCCAAGACAGTGTGAGACAAATACCCCACCCGCTTTTTAACCTCCTTTGGGGCAGGTGAGGGTTACAGTGTTAGATACAGAGTTACACTGACAGCAGGCTCAACTTCTCAAGGATGGTAGAGCTCGAGGAAAGCAGGAGGCCTTGCTTAAAGAATGTCTGTGAGAACATGCAAAGGTCTTCCTTGCTGTAGGAGCTCACCTACAAGATAAGGTTGCTCAGGAGATCTGTGACAAGATCCCGAGGATGATGCTGGGACTTGTGATGGGCCACTGTCCCAGCAGGGCAGTAGTGGAGTGATTGGGGGGGTGCTGGGGCAGGGCACAGCTCAGTCCCTCCCATAGCCCTGCAGAAGACCTGTGGCTGCCCACAAATCAAGGTCCTTTGTGCAGAAAAACAACTGTAAAAAAGTTGTCTCACTGGTGCTGTGCCTGTTACCAACTGCTTTTCTGCTTTTACAGGTGCTGTGAGAGATGTAGCGACGCACGGCCATGACAATAGAGAGGAGGGAGTGGACCAGGTAAAGGTGTTGCAACAGGATATTGCTGCAGATGGGGTGCAGTTTTGTCAGCTTCAAGGTATGCTCTCCTCTTGATGTCTGCAGATTCTGCTGGGAGGTTGCTGGGAAGCTGAGTGGTGACAAGAAGCTTGAGCAGCAGAAGAGCAGTGTGTGCATATGTTTGATTCCTTTTGTGTGGTGGGGTACTGCTGGGCTGCTGCTTGTTGATTTGCTTTTCCTCTGCTTTTTCAGGTAGTGATGGGCCTTCTCAAGTCATGGTTGAGGATCTGAGATGAGGCAGACTGACCATAATGGGGTGTCAATAGTTCTAGGACCTACCTAGCAGAAGAGTCACTTGTTAACTTTGTTTTGGGGTATCCTCACTGCCCCAGTACCTGAGTGTGGATCCGACATGGTGCAGACATAGAGCAGAGCGATAGCAGTACTTTTGGAGAGGGTGTTTTTGTGGCCAAGACAGGAGCTGATCATTACAAGGGTGACCACTTGTGCTCCGCTTTCGCAGATGAGGAAATTGAATGCGGTGTGGATGCGGATGCATCTGCTAGTTGAGGATGGCTGCTGAAATGTTTTGGTGACCCAGAGCCCTACCAAAGCTAAGTGGAGGGATAAAAAGGGTGTGGGTCTGTGTCTCTGTGTGTGTGTGTATTAGCTGCCAGACTGTCTAGTACAGATGTCTCTTGCGGATGAGTGGTGTGTGAGACAGGTGTTTTCCATGTTGCGTGGGAGCTGCACTCTGTTGTTCAGGTCTTGAGGTTGGTCTTGTTCTTTGTGTTCTGGAATGCCTCCCACATGGTGCAACACGAGCGCTGTAGGCATCCTTTGTCTTTCTGCCTGGCCTAAGTAATCATCACTGTGCCAGAGGATCCCGTCTGGTGCTGCGAACACATCTAAGGGGAGTTCAGTCTGCTGACTCTCTTGTGACTTCTTGCAGTCAATCATCTTTGCCACCGTTGTTGAGGCTTCATTGGTCTCTCTTTTCTCTTCAGAGACCCATCTTGTTTTGCACCTTCTCGGCATCCTTCCAGGGTTGGCTTTCCTGTATTGCATCATAGCACAGTATCATTCTTAATGATTCCCTTTGCATGTCTTTCTCTGGCGTTGCTGGCCCCTTTCTGGCACGGGAGCTGGCATTTGAGTCTCTTCGGGTCTCGTGCCGACCATCAGGAGTGCCCAGTTCAGATGTCATAGGACTTTGTAGTCCTCGGTATCCTCCATGTGGTATAACTTGTTGTGTAGGGCTTTCCTCTGTTTGTCGGATGTTGTTTGTGTGCGTGCCTGTCCATTTGGGGCTGGAGCTGCCTTGCCTGTGGTAGTTGTCTGTAGTAACTTGTGGAGTGTGGAAGTGATGGCCTGGAACGGTGATTGTTCAGCATGTGTGTGTGTAATCCACTTGATTTACTAATTTTGGAGGGACAGGGGTGGGTTGGTGGGGTAGGTAGACTTTGGGTTGCTTTTCAAATGCAGAGCAGTGTTCCTGGGGATCGCAAAAGAGAGGGAATGACAAAGGGTCCTGCTCTAAGAAGAAGATGAGCTAGGGAGCTGTTGGAAGGCAAGTGTTGTGGTCTGTGGACTTTTTTGATGACTTTTGCTTTGTGCATGCTGGTGTTGAGTAATGCAGAGAGCGGCTTGCTCGGGTTCTGGAGGAACACAGCAAGGTGAGGGTCGGCCTGCGAGAGCCAGCAGAGCCTAGGGTAGGGGCATTGTCTCCCTGGTCCTGTCTCTCTTGCCCACTTATCTTCTCCTTGTACAGACCCTGTGGCAGCTATAGAGGTTGCAGCACACAGCCTGCTGGTCCAGATGGGCTAGCAGAAGAGGTAAAGGTGTTGTAGTTGAGTATTATTGCAGTTGGGGTGTGTTTTCTGTCATGCCCTCAAAGAGTGCTTTTAGAGTTTGCAGATTTTGTTGGTTTTGGGAAGGAGGAGACACTGCGTGGGCACAAGGATCCCCAGCAGGTGAGTTTGAGGTGCCCATGTGTGTACGTTGGGTTTGTTTTAAGTGATGGGGTGCTGCCATGATGCATCTTGGTGATTTGCTTTTCCTCCACTTTGTCAGGTGCCGAGCGGGCCCTCTCCAAACACGACTGAGCATCCGAGGTGAGGGAGAATAATGGAGTATAATGCTGTGTCAGTAGCTCTAGGACTCATCATTCCTGCCTAGCAGAAGACTTACTTGGTAATTTAGTTTGTTCTAAGTGTCACAGGTCCCCTCACAGCCCCGATGCCAGAGCGTGGTTGTGTCCCGGTGCGGGTGAGCGGAGGGAGAGATCTTCTTTGGAGGAGGGTGTTTTTGCTGTTGAGGTGGGACTTATCTATGATGGCAATGACAATTTGAGGTCTGGTCTGTCAGGTGATGAAGGTGAATGGGGTGTCCAAAACAATATGGAACAGGATGCGTCAGCCAACTGAGGACAGCTCCTGAGGTCCAGTGGTGACCCTGAGCACTGCCAGAGCTAAGTGGATGGATGGACAGAAGGTGGTAGGGGGTGTTTTGGTGGGGGGTGTCTCTTTCCTGCCAGACTGTCTAGTGTGGATGCCT
>VWPW01006832.1:0-91498 GCA_013389825.1 Crypturellus undulatus | reverse complement strand
GTACATCAGAGCTAGCTAAAAAAACCCGTGCTGCAGTAGAGACTTTCCTATACTGACATCCAAAACCTGCTTTGGAAATGTTGCATTTGAATAAGCCATGCTGTTTGTGAACTCAACTACTTGTTTGCGTGGAGGGGTGATTGGACTTACAGTTGACAGACTGTTCGTGAATCCGGTATTGCCAGAGTCGAGCTTATAGTAGATTACACTATTTGGGAACTCGATTCACTCCACCACTACAGCTTTTAAACTGCAACATTTTCACAGGCATATAAAGAGGTCTGCTGTAGTTTAAAGGAAAAGCAAATATATTTCCAGATAAGATTTTAGGTTTCATTTAGCAGTTCAGGTATGGAGAACAGGCTTGGCTGGATAACTGCCAAAAATGTTAGCATTAACAATAAAATTACACATTAGAAAATCCTTTAATTAAATCCTTGGTGGTTACAATCTGTACACTGTACATTGGTTTTTGTTTCATTTTACTTTCTGATAAAAAATAAAACTAGAGAATAAAATCACATTTACCACTCAGTACGGGACATGGGTTATTTAAACAAGGAACATTTAGGACCAACTAGGAGAGAATGTGCATCTCAAAAATACTGAAAGATTCATATAAAAAATCAGTACAGTGAAATCTATTTTACAATTATTATTATAAAGGGATAATCGATGGTTCAAGAGCAAAGAGCAATTGAGCATGCAATTTTCAGTAACAGTAAGACATACTCAACTGGGAAAACAGAAAATAAAGCAAAGCAAAGCCTGAAGAAAAGAATAAAATCATATTCATCTGCATATATAGTTTCCAATATGTTTACAGTTTTGAAACAAATGTACTTATGTTTGTTTCATATAGACTTATACCTAGGACAAACAGTACAGGATTCTTAGCTAAATTAATTGCCTACCAGTCTACAAAATCTTATTATTTTCAATATATTAATATTTTCTACTAAATACTAAGTACTGACAATCAGAATTGTCAGTAATCTGACAAGAACAAACTCTAACCTTTCTGTTATATTCTTCAGTCCCACGGGAAAAGGTATATAGAAGGAAATAAAAGATCCATCCCAGTCTTGCAGATTCCACCAAATGCATAAAGAAAGCATCCTTTTGCATCCATTCAGCATCACAAAACAGCAATAGTTGAGGGACTGTAATTTTTGGTGCAACCTTGATTTTGCTTGGCCTTTGTCTAGAGGTAAAATTGATTTAGTGTTCTAAAATACTTTCATTGTACCTCTTTTATACCTTAGTCATGAAAAGGCACAGTTGGAGACAGTTTCTTCTGTTTTAGTGTTACCTACAAGTCACCATTAGAAACTAGAAATTTAAGGTTCTTCAGATTACAAGCATATTTTAGATAGGATAATTGAATATATTCTGGTATAACTTGTCCTAATATAAACCTGATATAATCTTTTTATTATTTCTATTAATTAATGCTAAAAATTAGAAGCCAATGTTAAAAATTAGAAGAGACAATACCAAAATGTTCAATTCATTAAAATATGTCAATTACTGAACACTTTGTTATCACTTCTATGTACATATTCATATAATGCTATGTGGTAACTACTGAAGTTTTCCTTATAGGAACAGATGGTTTAGACACAATTAATAAGAAATCTTGAGTTATTTGCATATTCATTAGATGATAACCAGTTATTCCTCAGGCAGAACAAATGATAACAGAAGTACAGTGCATGTTTCCCTCCTTTAAAAACATTGAAAACAAAATGCTTATTACAATAACAGGCAAATAGTAATTCCTGAACATACAGTAAAATAATATCCATTTGTGTCTCAATAACAAGGGAGGTATTTTGTATAAATTCAGTATTCTGGATTTCATAACATAATAAAAATAACAGAATTCAAGCATCTGCAATCCTACAGTTCCTATTACTGTGGGTTGCAGCAAAGGAGGTTACTGTAGATTACAGCAAAGAAAATATGGGATAATTAAGACTGAAATGTGAGTGCAAAGATGAAAGGATGGTTATGTGTTTAACACATATATCCAGGAGTTTTAAAGTTTATATTTAACCCCAGCTCTGTGACATGCCAACTGTGTGAGCTTAAGCAAATAATTTTGTGCCTAATTTCCTGAAGAGCACTGGGTTCATTAGCCAGGCTACAGCGCTTGCGCGGGTGACAGGGTGCACAGCGTGTTAGATGTTGAACTCTTGGAAATGATGGCAGTAAGCACCGCCACAGAAGCTGGTGAACATGCTACGATGCTCAAAGGGCCTCCAGCAACATGACTGCTAGTTAGCTGATATTGACGGCAACCTGTAACAATGTTTTTCAAAAATGATCCACTTCTTACACTGATCAAATTTTTTGCCCACCTTCCACTAGAAGGTTGCTCCCAAATCTCATCTCACAGCATTCATGATTCAAAAACTCCAACTTTGTTCTAATTTTCTACCTAAATCAGTTTATGCTCTTGTGTCAACACTGTGGCACAGTGTCCCACTGGTGATTAATTGCACCTTTTCAAACTCAGTTTGGTAAAACTGGGAAGACAGCCTTTCCGAGTCTTACTTCAAAGAATAATTTCCAGACATCCAATAACCTTATGGCCATTCTGTCTGCCTGCTCCAATTTTATAAATGAATCTTTCTCATTTCTGAGCAGAACTGTACACCTAGGCTCAGGGACTCTGTGAGTCAAGTTCCTTCCTACCTCCATGACAAGTACTTTCCTCCAGATGTGCTGGGGCAGCACTTGCTCTTTCCATGAACTAACACATATACTTATATTTTTTTCCTCTGTCTTCTCTGTCTCCCTCTGTTAGATAAACAACAATTAGCTTGGGGGCTTTTAGCTCCTAAATTCATGACCATGTTCCCTGTGCTGTTAATACTCTTTTCTAATAATATTATTACTAACAATCCACAAGGTGATTTATTTTTCCTCATAAGTTGTATGCTGATCCTCCTTTCCATTAAGGTTATTTTGTGACCTTTGTCATTTTTACTAGTATGCACCTACTTCTGCCCATTTTATTAATGGCAATATTAAGCAAAACAGTCTGAAGATTGCTCTTTGAAAAATTTCTGTGTAATGACTTCTTTCCAAACCAATGAACCCTTCCAGTCTCACACAACACAGCCTTTTTTTTATCCATAACTTTATATACATAATAATATTTGTATTAATTCCCAGCTTCTTCTGTTGAACTAATAACCTCTCATGAGGCACTATATTCAAAGATGGCACTGTATTCTAGATAGACGAGATCTGCCGCAGTTCACTTGTCTGGAAAACCAGTTTTCTTCTCTTAGTAAAGTATCACATTGGCCTCACACAGCCTGTATTTGGTACAGCCATGTTGTATATTACCTCATCTTTTATTTAATTCCATATTTCTAGCTCCAGTTCTGTACTTTCTAAAATACTTCTGTTGTTAAAACTACAAGGAAAGTTAAATTAATATGTTTATAACAGGCAGATCAGTTTTCTTTTTTCCTAAACTTATGCACGCATACACATTACACATTACATTTCTTAATTTTCAGTCATGTAGATCACCCCCAATTGCACAAACACTGTAAGAGAGATTCTTGCCAGCAAAAGAGCAATTTCATGTGTCACTTCCTTCAGTATTCCAGCCTAGTGATCCTCTAGATTTAGAAATCTGACTCTGCTCAGGTACCAAAAGCAGAAGAGTCTTATGAAAATTAGACTTAACTTTGGATATTGAGCAATGTACTCATCTCCACAACGGGCATACAAGTTTCATTTATCTATAAATTTGAAAATACATAATAAAGTGGGTACTTTATGTCTGAATAGCTCTTTAAAGAATTCTAATTCCCTTGTATAAAAGATTTCCAAAATAATGCTTAAATGGCTTCAAAATTACATGAAGTTTGGAAGAAATACTTTAAAAAAATGAAAGAGTTCAGTCTGTGCCTTATTTAAAAACAAATGAAAACAACAATAAAAAAAAGATTGAGAGGAGACCTGATTAAACACAGAAGTATGTTTTTAAATGAAAAAAATGTCATTAAAAGCTACTTAAGAAAAGAAAAATAAAAGTTGGGTGAAGAAAAAGTGATTAATTTAAATGAGAAGTTTGATACACAATTTTAACAATGAAGGTTGTTAATGAATGGAGCAAGACCACAGGAGAGGCAAGGAATTTTCTATCTCTTAATGTCATCAAATCTGTAGTCTCCTGGTAAGGCAGAGCTCAGCGCGCTGGCACTAGCAGCATGCTAACACGATTACACAGCTTTAGAGGCTCTAATCATGTTAGCCTGCTGGTAGTGCCAGGGCTGCCGAGCTCCGTCAGGCATTTGGAGCGGCAGCCAGCACAGGCTGAGTGCGATGAGGAGGCCTCTCCAAGAGACATCATATGTACCCAAAAATGCTACAGACTGTCCCAAAGAATGCTGGTAGGGAAAGTCAAAGTAGAGGGATTTTGGCCTAGTTAGTATAGAGAAATTCTCCCTAAACATTCTAAAATCTTCTAAACTTCTAAAAACCTGTGGCAAAGCCTCACTTGTCTTTAAACATACCGTAACACACTTATTAAATATACAAAAAGCTGAAAGATCAGAGATTGCCAATGCTGATGGAAGGAAACTAAACAAATGCAATCTCAGCCAAATGTTTCAGAAACAAAAGAATTCAGTAAGGTATAGGTATTGCAGGAATAGCTTTATAAAAAATTAAATGTGCTTGAAATAAAGCATCAGGCAGCATGAAGGAAATGAAAACTCAGATCATTGTGAAATACAGATCTTTCACATACCAGAAAAAAAGATAAATTTTTAAAAAGCCTTTAAAAACACAGTGTTTATTGCTGATGTCTATCAAGAACAGTGAAGTTTCAGTATATTGTCTTCTTAAGCTGAAGGAGGTACTCCAGAGTACAGATACATGATGGATAAAGAACCCCATTTACAGAAGCACTTCAGCCCACGTAGTCATGACTACCTATGTGTGCCTGAAATGACATTCTATTTTTCTTCTGTATAGGGTGGCAAAGGATTATCTGTTATATTTTTTAACCAGGAGGCATGATAAAACAATGATCACTGCTCTTTGTGTGTCGATGGGGAAAGGCATGGTAACTTCAGGTCACCCCTACACTGAGAGTTTAGATAGAGCTGGGCAACGTTCCCAAGACTGGAATTGGATTTTCTCACTGTTAAACTGTTACCTCTGACACATCTTAGGCTTTCAAAATTCTAAAAATAACTCAAAACTTCAGATTCTGTTATTGTGGAAAGCCAGCTGACTTTCAGCAGAAATCCAAGTCAGATCACTGCTGACTCCAATGATATCCTCATGTAGAGTAAATCCTTAGGAACCACACTGGGAACATCTGGAAATATTGATGAAAATATACCAAGTTTAATATTAAGGAATGAAAATGTAAGATGCTTAGGAGGGAAGGAACAGCAATGTCCTAGAACAGCAATTATCTAGGAACAGCAATGTCTTAGGTAAATAAAGATCATAAAATCAGTGCTGCATATACCAACCTTTTCACACTCCTCTGTGGAACTTCTCTGAGACGACTATTTATTCTCCTCTGTGCAAAAAATCCAGGCACCCTGAATTAAGTTATACAAAACATTCAGCTGCATCAGGTATCATTTGTAAGTACATTCAAGGCTCCACTTGAAGAGCAGAAGCATCATTTGTGAGTTATTAACTGGCATCAGATATAACCAGTGTAGATTTGGGGAAAGTGCAAAAGAGACAACTAAAGGGATCTGGAAAATTTCCTCTAGATGAACAGCCGTGTATATATAAAAATACCTAGATGCATTAAACATACTGAATAGCTAGGAGGTGTTTTGGATGAAGAACATGGTGCAAGGTAAGGTAAGCTTGCTGACTTGGGGTTAAAATAGCAATAGTAAATCTGACTGGATTTATCACCTTCTTTCAGGAAAACTGGAGTTTCAAGCTTTGAAATGCCTGTGACAGACAAATGTTGTGACTTCTCATATGTGCACACCATGAAAAATACCTTGTAGTTTACAGTGGTAACAACTACTGAACTATGTGTTGTAGTCTCAGAATGAGTGCCATAGGATAACAGTGTGTAACAGAATTAGCTGACTAACCTCACAAGTAAGCATCACATTGAGAACTTTAAAGCAAAGGTGAGAGCCTAAGAGAGAACATCTCTGTAAATGGGAAACTATGGCAAAATGGAGATGGGATGACATTAATGCTATTTAAATCCACGGATGTAAAAGGATAGTCAATATCTTCATTAGCACCTATTTTTTCCCATTCTTCTTACAAGTGACTTCTCATTAAGCACTAGGTTAAGCCCCTTTCAAGCAAGATTTTTTTGGTAGAGCAGAGAATACTTCATTGTAAAATTTTTCACTGTAAGGTAATAACTGAAAGAGGGCAGGGGGATGAATTAAGACTTCTGCCCAAGATTATGAATGGAAATGACTGTAGTTAGATAAGGATGAAAACTTTTTCAAAATGTGAATTATTTTATATCATCTGAGGAATACAAAAGATACGTATATCAAGACCTGAAATTACTCTTCTGTGAGATTATTTTTATCAACTGCAACCACTGAGCTCTGCCAATACAGCTACAAAGCAACCATTTAACTCTATCCAGGAGTGCTCATGAGCTCTTAAACTGTTTTTCCTCAATGGCAAAGGGACACCTTCATCCTCGCTATGATTCCACTCCCTAAAAACTTTGATTTATAGTTTCTAATTCTTTTTCTGTTAAAAGATGACAAACAAGGTCAACCTTAAGCCTTAGATATAAGCATCTTTAAAGCACAAAAGGAAATTCAGAGTAAAATCTGAACTTCACAGCAATAGCTGATCTTCAAAGCAAGAAGGAAAAAATACATAGACACAAGTAGGAGAGTACCCAGAATCAATAAAAATGGTAGATTTTATGTAAACAAATGTAATAAATATAAGAGAAATTTCTGTACTGCTCAAGAAATAGTGGTAAGGAAACAAGATTGAATATATACTGAAGGCGAGTGCATTTTCCTGAAGTGGAATAGTAGCAAAAGACTTTCAAACTATTAATTGCATTTTCTAATGTTACAGGGATGTTAAATATGTGATGTGCTCAAGAGTTACTCAAAGCGGAAAAAGATGTAGCAGTTATTACAATATTATGGTTTAGATTGCATGTGTTGATATTCTTCCTTATGAGATCAGTCCTTTAGTTATTTAAAAATACCCTGATATTCAAGTTGTCCTAATATTCTAAGTAGCAGTTGAAGCAATCACTTCAATCTTATACCAAAGGTATCTCCACTATTAAAGCTGCATTTTATC
This sequence comes from Crypturellus undulatus, assembly GCA_013389825.1. Lineage (NCBI taxonomy): Eukaryota > Metazoa > Chordata > Aves > Tinamiformes > Tinamidae > Crypturellus > Crypturellus undulatus. The sequence continues at coordinate 84,187 of VWPW01006832.1, read as the reverse complement.
AGTGGCAATATCTTAAATCTTGGTCAGCTGGTGTTCTATCATTCATCACAGGTTTTATTTAAAATACAGAGGCTCTTCAGTGGCAGAGTTTAGTGTCTAGAGATGGTGGAGGCAACATATTGTTGTTGGGACTCTGCTTAGACGTGGCATAACCCCATTCCATCATTCACTCAGAAGAACACAGAAATCTCCCCACTTTTACACCACACTCTGACAGCCACCCTGCTCTGTCAGTGGAGCCCCTTCCTTGACAAAAATATGCCAGTGGTTATACATCCCTCTTCATAAAAACATCAAGCTAATGAACAAATGGTATAAAAAGCAGATCACCTAAGACTGTTGAAGAGAAAATCACACAGTGAAACTCCTGTTCTACAAAAACTTCTGCTGGAACAGAGAGGGAGAAAGAGAAATGACCAACAGGTTCCCGCTGTAGAAAACATCACTGGGCTAAGGAAGCATTCCAGCCTGGTGATTCAGTGAGCAGAAGTATGAAACACCAGTGCGAAACTTAAAGGTAACTATGCTTTTTTTTTTTTTTTAGCTCTGTGCGATATATATGTATATATTCATTCAAGCTAGTGTCTTCCTCTGTCCTTGGCAGCTGTCCTTCAGTTCCATAATTTATTAACTTCCACTGTAGCATACGTGGTGCCAAAAGTTCAATGAAAAGAGAGTGTTAATAGTAAGAGCCAAGTGGATGCTGCTTGCTGGCAAAATTGACCATTTTCAACCCAGAGTCCAGCATCAAAAGGCATAGATCAAAAAAAAAAAAAAAATCTAAAAAGGGCTTCAAGATGAAAACGTTTTATGTATAGCTTCAACTCTAACTGAAGATGAGTCTTTGACAGACAGGCACAAATTATAACAAGCAGACTGTCTTTCCCAGCCAGAGATGCAGCTGACAGTGCTGACTTGAATTAAAAAATCTCGAACACAGGTAAAAAAAAAAAAGAAAAGAAAAGAAAAAGGAGAGACTTTGATAAAGGTAAGCCCCATGTGAATTGGTCTGTTTTGTTTGATCCCTTTGCTCTCTGTTATAAAAATTCTTGGATGAATAAATAATATTTTGTTTTGAAGAATTTAGTTTGGAATCACTTTAATCAACCACTCTCATGGTCTCCCAGAAGAAAAGTACTTGCAAGAGCCAAAGGAATGCAGGTCTTTCAGGATAGGAGAAGATCTTCAAGAGCCAATCTATACATAGTTTGCAGGCAGCTAAGAGCTGCTCATACTGTGGGCAGACACAAGCCCTTACTCGCACGAGCTGCGCAGCTGCACAGCTGCTGGTGCCTGAACACCAGCAGTTTTCTCAGGCTTGTTTCCTTCACCATGGCCCTGCACCAAATCAGCATGTCTTCTGGCGGAGTGATGCACACACAGAACAAGCTGGTATCTGCCTGCCAAACAGCGTGCAGATGTAACCCTACAGGGACTGGGTCGCATGCTTTAGCTCAAGGAAGAGTGAAGGTAGCAAAGCCTGTCCTGAAAGAAATGTCCTTAGATGCAACTAAGAGGAGTTTGAGGCATTGCTCCTCTTTTAGCTATGACATCTACAACTTGAAGTTACTGTAAAGAACAGAGTTCTGTGGCAAATACATTTCAATTAATTTTTTATACAGACAAATTTAGAATATAGTGTTCTGATTCAAAATTTGTAAGACTGACATATGAATGTTTTCCCACCAATAATTAATCACAAATTCAGCTACTGAAAACAGAGTGCAAAGGAAGAGTGCAAAGTATAATTACCTCTCAAGTCCACAATGAGCAACACCTCCTGGAATCAATTGTACTTGTTCAATGCTTACACTGAGTAATAGAAAGCAATACGAGAAAGGCCTTCAGCTAGAGAAAATGTTGCTGAATAACATGGTAAAGGGGATGTTATCGAATTAACTTTGGAGGGGACTATTCTACATATCCTTCAGCTTAGGTTCTGTCTTGATATATTCATAATTCCCACAAAATATGTCATCTCCCATCAGGAAGCTCTCTGCAAAATATCCCGCTCTTTAAAGCGTCCTGTGTTGATCGGCTTTACATCATCTTCCTGATGATAAGCTGACTGGCATCACTCACTGGAGCAGGAAGAAGGAAGGCCAGTGTCCACACGTGTCTGTGTGTGCATGCACGCTGGGAAAACCAGTGTGCACCATGGGAGGATGGGGATAATCGCACCTACCCGAAGATGTCCCTGCTGCAGAAAGTACAGAAAGGTGTCAGCAGCAAGAACTCTGAACGGCATCCTCATGGAACATAGCACAGCTCTGCCCACGTTGCCACTTGAAGAAGCCTGCTCTAGGGTATTATTCTGTATCCCTTTTAGGTTAATATTACTGAATCTTCTGATTATGCTGCTGAGAAACCCTGAACTCAAAAAAAACCTGCTGCTCACTGCTGCTGTAATTAGAAGTATGCCATGCATAATTATGAATAGCCAGGATAAGAACTCAACACTGATTCTGTATAAGACTATGACAAGTAACAAACATGATCAGATCCTTGGTCTGGATGATCTATTAATATAATTTCAGCTCCTGTTGTAATTTGGTCCCTAGTCATGGATCCCAAGACATTACACCAGACACCATCAAAACACAGAAAAAAGTCATGTCAGAAACATGACTTAAAAATAAAAAAGTAATACACACAGTAATGATAATGATTTAAAAGTAGTTTCAAGAAACCCCATGGATGGTAAATGTAAAGAAATTTGATCCCATAAAATTGTCACATATCCTTGTTCTGTTCAATAAAATTACAAAACCTAGGATTTCTATTTATTTGGTTGTTCTTCTGAGCATCATCTATGATCCTGGATAGTTTATCTAATTTTATCCAATCTCTATTTGCAACATGCCATATTCCATAGTGTGGGATGTTTCAAAAGTCTGCTGCTGGCTTTTTCCCTTCCTCCTGACCCTCTTCAAAACAGCATTGTTTCAAGTGCCCCATATTAAGACTGGAAGCTACTTCTAGATAAGGAGAGTGTCTTAACCTTTTCTTTTCCAAACCAAGTGGTGTGGAAAAGGTTCATCACTTGTAGCCTGTACTGCCAAGAGTTGCCCTTCCGAATATCTATCAGATATTCGGAAAGGCAGAAACAGTCAGAGAGACTTGCTGAGACTCGCTGAGACTTGCTGAGACTTGAGCTCTGACCAGGAGTCCTTCTTGCGAGGTAGCTGCCATGTCCATGCCATGGTTTTGTAACACCAGAACCTGGGTAGCAATTAGAGATAGGTTCTTGAATTTTTTTGTTTAATAAAACAACATATTTGGATGTATAAATATAACATATTGCACACTATCTGGAATATTTCACTGTTTTGTTATGAGATGAAAGGTACTTCCAGGATCATCTTGATTTAAAAAATATTTATAACCATTCAGCAGCAATTTTCTTCAAGAGCATGAAACTATAACCAGAATATTGTAGGCAATTTTTATTTCTTTGAAAACAGTTTCTGAAATATCACATAAGAATTCAAGGTCCACATTAATCAAGTCAGCAAAAGAATCTGGATCTTTTCTGAGCCCCCGAAGCAGAATGATACTGAACAAAATGAGCCAGGATCCATTCTCTAGCGTTTAGGTAAAATGGTTTGCAACCCCCAAGAGAGGGTGGCCCATCCTGCACCACAACAATGTCAAAATGACAGGTAAATACAATGGATAGTGATGCACCAGCTCTCCCATCTGTGCCCTGGCCTTGTTCACATCGCTACTATGGATGTAGGGCATCCAAACATATTACCTTGCATAGGGGAAAAAATGTTTAAAAAAGACTGAAATGTGAAAGCAATTCTGGCCAAATGCATAGCTGATCTTCCCACGATCTTAAGCTTAGTTTAGCTAGCACAATTTAGTCTTTTCAAAATTGAACAAGACATTAAAGGTCTGTCTTGTTTTGAATAGCAACTTTCCACTCTAACAGCATCTCACCAGACATCACATTTAAAAACAAATTTAAAACAGCAGAGGGGGAGAAATGAACAAACTCAAGAGCTACGAAGTGACAACAAAAGGAATCCAGCTAGTTCCTGGCATAATCGCATCTTTTCTGGCATAGCCATTGACTGGAACCTCAGCAGACTTCCACTTTGAACTCGAGAGCTGATGCTGGAAGCATTCAAAAAAACAGAAGGCTGGTAAAATATTGCATCTTCTACTCACGTTTCCATAACTTCGAAGTCGGATTCAATCCATTATCACTTCAGATTTCATAGATAAAAAAAAAACAAAGGAAAGAAAAAAAGCAAAACCAAAAAGAGTACATGACTAATTAGAGCTGCATCTCTATCTTTGTCACCTTATTTCCCTTTTCTTGTATAACAGGAGTGTTAGAGCTCTGTTTCAGAGAGAACTCAGACAGGGCAGCCTGGCACGAATTGTTACCCATGAGGCCATCAGACATGTAAGTTCACATGAAAAGGCAAGCAGCATGGGGCCAAATTAAGTGTTGAGCTCCATACACTGACTGCACATGGCTAATGTCACCACTGATTTACTTACATATACTGTCAACCTACCCTGACAACATATGAGAAATGGGAAAACTTTTGGAGACAGCATATTTATCAAGTTTGTGGTACTACGCTTGCTTAGACACGAATAAACAGTAATAGGATAAACATGTGCATATTTCCAGTGTTGATTAGCTTCCCATGGGCTTCATCCAATTTCTCCTCAAGTCAGTGGGAATCTTTCCACTTTCTTCAATGACAGTTGGCTCGCTTCCTCAGTAAACACTGCACTGTGCTAAGCAGTGGTTCTTCTTAAGGCATTAGAGTCCACAAGGAAAAATGGTCAAAGGATGTCATGCAAGCATGTTGACAAGATAATCATGATGAGAAATGAGCAATTAAATAAACTGCAAGCCACATTTGGTAATTCGGAGGCAAAGGATTTCCAATCTACCAAGCAACACACATCACCTATTGAACAGAAAAATTAATGATTCTTTTGGCAAATTGAATCCTTAAGGTTAAGCAAGCCTTGCCTGTGCCAGTATCTTAAAATTATTGATCATATAATTCCTGTGGGGTATTTATTTACATATCTATTTTAATTGAGTTGTCAAATGGGGAGGGGGGACAACTCAGAATTGACCCAAATTGGAACAATGGGGGCTTTTCTTCACTGAAACAATGGACAGACAAGAACTTTGGTTAGAAGTAAAGGACTGATTTTCATATGACTTTTTTCCTTTTTTTCCAATTACATTTAGATGAATTTAGTACTCAAAAGTTACTTAGACAAGTAGTTAAAGTAATATCTGAGCATGAAATAGTTGAGCATGAAATAAATGAAATATTTATTGAAAATAATTCATGTTCAGAAAAATGCAGAAAACTGCATCTTTTGTTTTGTATTTTTGGTCATTGCCATTCACAAATCTAAACTATGCCTTTTCAGAAAACTACTTTTTCAGAAAATCACCCAGCTCTGACAACAAAGGGTATTAAATTTTTCACTATCATTAGTTCACATCACCTGCCCAATCTGAATATTACCAAAAAAAAAAAAAAAAGGAAAGAAAAAAAACCCCCACAGTCTACATCAGTAGATGACTACAACAGAAGGACAACCAAAGTGATGAGGCAGTGTGGCTCTCTGGTGTACTGACAGTTAATTTAGAAGGGTTATGTACCCAGGCATAACTAAAATGGAACAGGATACAAACAGGTCAGCAGGTAACATGCTGAGTCTGAAGACCACATATACCTCCCTTCTCTGTGATTGAACAGTGATAAAAAAAAAAAAAAATGGAAGGCCATCTAGTGTGACTGAAGAGAAATACAAGATATTTAATTGCTTCAAATGTATGGATCTGATGGTCAGTCCTAAAACAGCTTAAAAAATAAGTCAAAAAATCACATGCATTGACTTTTGTTTCAAAATAAACTGATCATCACCACCCCCAGAACATCACTGACATTTTACAAGGAAGTTGCATTCAATTTAACTGTCACAAATATAAGAGACTTTGTACTGGAAATTGATGAAAGACAGTATTACAAGAAGGAAAACACATACAAAAAGCAAAACAAGTGAAATTGATGTCACTGGAAGACTTTGGAAGCTAACATTAAAATGTCAAGATGAAGTGAAATACAACTCTGCTAATAAGAAATCAGGAAGACAGTTATCAAAACTAAGTGAGGAAAGGCAAATCCATTTAGTAACCATATAATAACTGCACTGGAAATGTATTAACTATAAATGTGTTGTGATACTCAATGTTTGTTCATTTCATCACTATGACAAATATGCATGAATATATAAATAAATCGTATCTATTATATGCTTAATTTCTTTCCAGTAAACACACATACACACACACAAATCTCCTCATACACCTTAAGCCCAGAAGAAACATTTCTCATCATCTGTTCATACTTTAGCAAATTTACCACTGGTTTACAGTAAGTAAGTTCATTTTTACTCCAAAACTATACACTATTTACTTCAGAAGTGCTAGGAGGCAAACAAATTACCGTAGCATTTATCTGAGATTATACACCAGGCTAATGGCTAGAGCAGACATACTTAAATTAAGGATTGAATGTTTACATCTCCAGGCCTATGATGGTATATAAAAATTCTGGTAAAAAGTACAACTGCTTTGCAATTTGACTAATGAACTCACAGTGGGATTTATAATGTTTGTAATTTTTTTTTTTCACATTTCATCATAAATAATAGCAACAACAACAATAAAAAAGTGGGTTCATTAATCAGTGCCAGAATTTGTTGTTAAGGCTATAAATATCTTTTTCTTTTTTTTTTCTGTTCTATATAAGCTAGTTTGCTCTGTAACCAGCTTTATGAGTGGCACAGCACAACAAAATTTGAAGACGGGAGGTCTGCATGGCTGATGTTTAAGTGTTGCCTTTTGAGTCCTCTGTGGCTCTGTGGGCTTTTTTTTTTTTCCCCCAAAGTCAAAAGTGGCATCTGATCCAGTCATGTCAGGGCTATGTGTTGAGCATGCTTCTTTATCCGGAAATGTGTAGAGTCATAATATTTTGGGAAGTCCACAAGAATGAGCAGTATAAGTGACCTTCCAATGCTTTGTGCAAGCCCTCCAAAGATGGTGACTCCTGGCAGAGCGTGCACATGGCCAGGGTGCCCTGCAGGCCCCTGTAGGGACTGCCTTTAGGGTAGTGCTGCACACACAATCCCCTCGCCCACCAAAAGCTTTACCTAAGCGAAGAAACAAACCTGGCCATCATGTTCTACACAGCACATATGATCACGAGCTGTCTGAATTTACAGAGTGTGCACTAATGTCAAATGGATGTATAATTAGTTTAACAAGTTATATGCCACAAGCATACTCCATAACCATAGCTTATATTTCTTTCAAGGTATCACTGTGTACTTCTGTCTGACAGCAGCTAATAAGCATAGTTTTGCAAGTCTGTACACTGGTCTCTTCCAACACAGTAAAAGTGTTTTTTAATTCAGGAGACAAGTAATTGCTCAGGTCAGATATGCCTCAAGGTCATTTAAACTAGCATTTGGATATTTATGTAATAAGAGCAGTGACTCGTGCAGCAGCTGCCCATACAAATGGTCAGATAGGCTGGTGGCTTCCAATATCAACCTCTAGCCCATATTTGACATAGGCCCTTCAAAGTGCCAGTCCAACTCTGCAAAAAAAAAAAAAAGAAAGAAAGAAAGAAAAAGCTATCAGTGTCTCACACAACACTGTAGACAGCAGTGATTCCAACTAATTCCTTCCCTAGCACTAGATTTCTTTGAAGCAAGCAAACCACAACTGAATCCAATTGCTGGCACAACTTCTGAAGTTGTACTATCACTTTCCCTGAGCTATTTATATATCAGGACATTCTTGAGTACTAATGCCTTGATGTTCTTCACTTCCCTTTGATAATGTTTTAATGAAGTAGTTCCTTGTTTGACATAACTACTTTATCATGAAATCGTCAGAGTGTGGAAAAAGGCAAAAGCTCCAAAGACTTAACTAGTTAGGCATAACTTAATGTGCATATAGAAAGGAGCAAAGGGAAAATAGCAACAAAAACATGCTTGCATTATTTGCATACTAGTAAACTCATATTTATCTTTTGCACACACACAGGAATTACTACATTGCATGCTATCCTTTTAACCTGTTATACCTACTGTCAAGAGCTTGGGGGAAGGGAGTTGTTTTTTGTTTGTTTAGTGAGATTATCAAGTATAGCTTCAGTATAGAGAGTGAAAAGAGTGTATTTGTCACTCACAGAGAAAAGAGATGACAAACAAACAAGTCAGATATTTGCTAGGAATTTGATATTTCCAAAGGCAGTACAGGGCTTTCAATGTTCATTGATTAGCTAGAGTTTCACGTTTACTTTACTCATGTGACAACTACTCAGCTGCACAGTAACAAATCTTAAAATATTGAAGAATGTCATAGAAATAAAATTATATTCACAAGTTATTTTATTTTGATTACATACAATACAAAAAGTCACAGTCACACCAGGCAAAATGCTAATGTAGCCATATATTCACATAAGAACTAATCTGTGTTGCAAACTTTTTATTAGCACTTTTGGAAGCAGGAAATCATTTGCATTGAATTGTAGAGGTGAAGCTCAATTACCATACATTTTTTATCACCTTGTCCATGGTTTCACAGGATTCAAGTTGTTTACATGCAACTACTGCACTGGAAAATCAAACAGGGAAGAAGCACAATTGTTATGTGATTCATGTGATTCTCTTATAAAAACAGATATGCAAGTCAAAACTTTATGAACAGAGGGGTTTGACTCCTTATACCTTACTAACAAGTTAAAAAGTGAAAAACAAAACCACAACAACAAAACCTTGGAAACTTGATTTTAAGAAACTGCAATATTAAAGCTCAGTTTTGCTTCCAGGTTGGACAAGTAAGCCAGGATATAAACATTTTTTCTTTTTTTTTTTTTTCACAGAATGAATATTTCTGCAATATTACAATTTGGAATGTCTATCTGACAGTGGATGGAAATAAAACATTCAACTGAACAATAAGTTTTATTTGCTAAAATGCAGCAATGCTTCCTAAGACTGGTCATTTGGAGTTTCATGCCTTTCTCACTCTTCCATGTGGGATGGGTTCGCTCAGCATCCTTTAAAAAAATGACCATCTCATCAAGAAAGCAGGAAGTGCATTGAAAGGGGCGTAATGGGATCAACAAATCCAGTCATTGGAAATGGTTCACAGGAATCACCAGGAAAGAAAAATGTTCTTTTTTGCCTGATCTGCCTCTTTGATTCTTGCATTTTTGGCTTTATAGGGGTTCAGTTTCAAGAGAATAGAAAAAGAAAAGATATTCTTTGAGTGTTTATGAGTGTTTAGGACACTTGGGATGTGCAGTCTCCCCCTCCTTGCCGAAGTACGTAAATCATCTTGGATGAGCAATATGTCAACAGCTATCCCCAAAAGAAAGATGGGTAGATGGTTACTCAGTGGAAGGAGGCACTTTACAAGCCATATATCCTCCATGGGGAGGCCAAGATGTTCTTTGGAGACTGCCTTAACCAGGCAAAGGAGAAAAGGAGAAAGTGCCTTGATTAGATGCCCTGAATCTCCCTTTGCCAGTTTCACAAGACTGTTTAGGGAATTTAAAAGGTATTTTTGAGGGTGGACAGAACTGATTCCCCCTGTCAACAACCTGGCACCTAAATGAACAACCTAAATTACAACTCTTGTAAAAAGAGGAAGAAGTTCTAACTGAAGAAATAGTTCTTTCTAAGGTTCTCTCTTAGCAGCATTGCCAATACTCATGCCAGCTTCAGCTGGGATAGGAAAGAGAGCATATTATCTAGATTAATGACAGGGAGACTGACATGCTAATTACTAGCAGGCAAATGATGCCTCAAATCAGTTATATGAGTCAGAGGGCAGGACAATAACATAATGAGCTAACAAAGACTATGGAGAAGAAAATAGAGCAAATGTCAATGAAATTACATGCCTCTGTCACACTTTTCATTTTCAATAAAGATCATATATTACTAGAAAAATTGGCATTTGTCTTTCTTAAACTTTTCCATGCATCTTTTTGAAGACTTACATTCAGCACGTACATGGAGATGTCACCAGCCCTACTTCTAGTGTTTTTTGATATTTTCTAGAATACTATATACTGCAAGTTTTCTTTAAAAATACTGACGAAAGAGCATCTCATTGGAGGTGAATGAGTCGTATTTAGAAAGCAATTGTAGCTGAATATCACACAGTGTTTGAAGTCAGAAGAGAGCTCTGGAAAAGTTTAGTCCACCCACCCTGCTCAAGACCAACTGAGCAGGGTGCTCCAGACTATGTCCAATTAGGCTTTGAATGTCTCCATGGATAGAAACTCTACAACCTGTCTGCTCCAGTATTGAACTGCTCTCACAGAAAAAAAAAAAAAAGAGAAAAAAAAGAAAAGAAAAAAGTTTTTCCTTATGTTTAAGCGGAATTTCCTGTATTTCCATTTGTGTCCACTGCCCCTTCTTTTTTTTTGCTAAGCATTACTGAAAAGAGTCTGGCGGCACCTTCTTTACATTTCCACAAGTATTAATGTACATGGGTGAAAAAAAAGAGAGAGAAAAAAAAGAAAAGAAAAAAGCTTTTCCTTATGTTTAAGCGGAATTTCCTGTATTTCCATTTGTGTCCACTGCCCCTTCTTTTTTTTTGCTAAGCATTACTGAAAAGAGTCTGGCGGCACCTTCTTTACATTTCCACAAGTATTAATGTACATGGGTGAGATATCCAAAGCATCCCCTGCATCAGACCAGGCTCTCAGCCTCTCCTCAACATGACAGACGCCCCATTTCCTCCATCACTGTAGTGTCCTGTTATTGGATTCACTCCAGTATGTCCATGTCCCTCTTGAACTAGAGAGCCCAGAACTGGACACAGCAGTCCAGATGTGGCCTCACCAGGGCTTGGTAGAGGGGAAAGATCACCTCTGTCCACCTCCCAGCAATGCTCTGCCTAATGCAAGCCAGGATGCCAGGAACCCAAGGGCACATTGGTGGGTCATGGTCAACTTGTTGTCTGACAGGACTCCCATGGCTTTCTCTGCAGAGCTGATTTTCAAGAGCTCAGCTCCAAGACTGTACAGGCACATGGGATTCTCCCTTCAAAAATGCAGGACTTTGCATTTCCCATTGCTGAATTTTATGAGATGCCTACCGAGACATTTTTCCAGCCTGTCGAGATTCCTCTCAATGGCAGCAGAACACCTCTGGTGAATCAACTGCTCTCCCTGGTTTTGTATTTCCTGAAAACTGACTGAGAAGGACTGTCATTGGATTCACTAGAGAATAATAACAAGACAAACACACAAAACATTCAAACAAGAAGCCAAAGAATTACTAGACTCTGAATTAACTTTCAATTTCAAAATGCTTTGTCCTGAATCAGTTTGCAAACATCTGGAAAATAATATAATGACCAAACAGAAACAAATATCAAGAAGAGGGCAAATTTTCTTTCTTTGACAAAGTAGTTTGGTGAAGAGGGGAAAAGTAGCAGATGCAATGTACCTTGACTTTGATAAAGTTTCTGACATTGCACCTTACCACATTGTTATACGCAAAGCAAGAAATATAATCTAGCTTTACCACTATGAAAGTAGAAAAAAATAGAAAATTCTCAAAACAGTCCAATTTGAATGAGGCTGCTCCTGAAATAGTTCCTAATGGCTGGAGATTTTAACTAGGCTGAAATGCATTTTTTTTTTTTCATAAACGAAATGACAAGAGAGATACTGTGAGGATGGCTTTGTGTGGAGCTCTGAATGCACAAGATGAGTTTGGCCAAATATTCCAAATTTGGGTGCAGTTTTTATTCCTAGTCTTTTCAGCATAACATTCCAGCTTCCGCTGCTCCTGCAGTTCCTCTTACTAGCTGAAATCTCTGGCTCATTTCATAGTGTTGCAGAAGACAAATATGCATAAGCATTTTAAGAATTAGGCCTTTGTTTGTAAAGTCATTCACCTAAAATGATTCACATGGATAAGGAAATTTTTGAAATAAGAAGTTAAACAATTTCGGTATTCAGAAGAATGATTCACTGTCACCTTTTCCAAATCCACATGCAGCATACCGCTGCATCACCCAAACTGGTCAGCCCTATTGTATGTCTCATAGGCTCAGACTTTCAAACACCACTGGCTTTCCCCTTTCCTCACTTTCCTCAACTTTTCTTACCCCTTGGATCAGATCAAAAAGCAATGGCACAGAGCAGCATCAGATCATGAGCCATCTCTCTCCTGCACACAGCTCAACAGGCAAGAGTCAGTGAGTTGCCATTTGGACGTATTTCTTCGAAGCAATTGGTAGCAAGTGTACAGCTCACTGCAGCTCTAGGAATTACCCCCAGGCCATCTGGCTTCATGCCCAACCTCTCCATGTGAACTTCCCTGAAAATAAAACACCAGAAAGTATAAAAATGTATTGACTTGTCTGCAGAAAAGATTTGCAGGCTGTTTGCTTTCTTGTAAAGTAAAAAATAACAAGGTTGATGTGAGCAAATAGAAAGACATAAAGAAGCTAAGACCTGTCAATAAAAAGACAAAGCATTATTCAGCTGAAAGTCATTCCACCAAGGATTATCTCTAAAAGCAATCTTTGTTTTTGACATCATGTTTTTAAAAGTTGCTTGAACTTTTCTTTGAAGAATGTAGTTATTTTCAGGACTACATGAAAGAGAGGATCAAAAAACATCTCACGGCAATTATGATTCCATTATTTGAAAAAATGTCCAGTAATCATGAAATTAAATACCAATAGAATTACATGTCTATGATGCTGAACATCACTGTGGGCCCAGACTGCCCAAGTAACTGCTAATTCATAGTTTCTTGCAGATCTTGTTGGGGAAATGACTTTCCCCCTCAAAAGCAACCCAGTGTCCCTTTACTGGAGCTGCACTACTATGGATTCAGTACTCTATCAAAGATTTCAGTCCTAAAGAGTAGTTCATATTCCTTAGAAGCAAGCCAGTGAATGAAAGTCAATATAGCTGCAATTTATGATTTGATTAAATTGGGTTCCTAAGTGTTATGTGGATATTACTAATAATTTTAAGTAAGTGGACAAAGCCATATAACTGCACAATGAAACTTTTTATGTATAATTTATATTTCATCAGGTTTCTTATTTTGTTTGCATTACGATAGCTGAAAGAAGAGTTATTTAGTATCTCTATTTAGAAAAATGAAAAGATACCTGTTACTGGTTAAATACATACATATGCCCACCAAGAGCTTTGCTTTGGAAAGCATTTTTTATTTGGAAAGATCTGGAAGACTTTCTAGACCAATGTAAAGATGCTGTGTTTAATGTCTTTGAAAAGACTGCTGGGAGTTATGTACCAAATCTCCAACCTGGTAACTTAGCTGTTTTCTTCCCCAAATGCAGCCAAAGACAGTAACACAGTGGAACATATTCCCAAAGTCTCTGAATGACCTTCACAGCTGTGCGTGCTGCATCATGCACCACATCTGGCCAGCAATCAGCACTCTCTTCTGAGGGTGGGGGAAAAAAAAAAGAAAAAAAAAAAGCTCAAAGCAGAGGTAGAACTGGCAGGTTTCAAGGACCTGGTANGAAAAAAAAAGAAAAAAAAAAGCTCAAAGCAGAGGTAAAACTGGCAGGTTTCAAGGATCTGGTGCTATTTGAGAGAAACATCCAAACAGCAAAAAATAAACTGGTCCAATCAGTAAGAAAGTGATTTTGAAACTTCTCTTGTATATGAAACAAACTTTCTGTGCTTCACAGCATGCTTCAAGACATATCGGTTTTCTGATGTCAGTTTTCAGTATTTACCTTTTTTTCTGCTTTTGCCTTTATTAAAAAACAAAAATACTGAGAAACTGTAATTAAAAACAATTTCCACATTTTTTTTTAAATCTACTGTTGAAAAAAATCCAGCAGAGGTCTCACCAGACAATATAAATGTCCAGTTTCTTGTCTTGATGGTAAGGATGATTTGATAAATGAAAAAACTGGAGTACAAAAAATTACCTTGATAGGATCACACTGAGGATAACTGCTTTTAAAAACACTGTAACTTGCCTTTCATAATGATTGACAGTATCAATAGCATTTTTGTCTTCAAATATGAATACATATGAAGTTTATGCTGTTATAATTGCAAGATGGATTCTATAAAGAATTATGGTAGCAATCACAGGTTTTTGTATGAAGCTCAGCTGACTTAAAAGTGAAAGCATGTAACAGTAAGTTCAGTAAATGTATGCTATATTTTGTTATCATGGCATTAGGAAATACATTAAAAATTGTCTGTTGGAATAGATTTTGCATCTTATTAAAAAGCAATTAAGAGTAATCTGAGATTGGGAGTAATTAGTATTATCAAAAATTATTAACAGCATTAAGAATGTTATTGTTCTACTGTAAAGTCAAGATTTCCATTCTTTTCAAAGCAGAAAGCCTAGAAGATATAATACTTTAAATAAGATAATTACATGTACAGTGAAGCATATTTTCTCAATATGAAGACAATTGATATTGAGGAGATCTCTAATTCAAATCAAGTGAAAAAAAAGAAACAGTACTAATTTCAAGCAATTTTTAGGCATGCAACCACTCAGAGTACCCTCATTGGGTACCAGGCTCCTGGTGTTGAACAGCAGTTTTCAGGAAAGCTGTTCTTCCTTTTGCACTCTGGAGTGCCACATTTTTGTGTCTTGAGCGATTACATTCATGCCCAGAAGAAGCTGCTATTGATGTCTTGAGCTAATTTATGCTTGTTATTATTATTACCAGAGTTAATGTTTAATTTATGGTATAATACTACTTAAAGAGCACAAAAAGATGGGAGCTCATTGTACTCTCTGATGCATATACCCATTGGCAGTCTCTCTCCATAAGGTCACACAAAAGCAAGTTCCTTATTCATAAGGAGATGTAGAAGGAAGGTCTGCAGGGTTCTGCAAGGTCTCATTAAAACTAATCACGGGCTGTCTGCATACAGCTCACCCTAGCTCAGAGATAGTATAAGAAGAAAAGTGAGGTGAAAGCAATCAAACATTTACTGTGATCGGTAACAGAGTCTGTCGGCAAGGTTATCAAGTAGCTCTCAGCATAAAATGCTGATTTATGTTTGTGCCTAATTATTTTACCATGTTTTAATGGTATCCTTTAGCTCTACTTGACTCTGCAGGACAGAACTGGCACTGAGAGTCTACAAGTAGGGCAAAGGGACAGGGAGAGCAAGTTGAGCCAAGGAAAGATCAGAAACAAAATGAGGAATGGTTGTGGTATTGCGAACACAAGAAATATTAAATAAAGAGGCTTGCAAAGATTCTTGAAATGACCGAGTAGGCAGGCTGGAAGCAGGACGGTTCTGGGAGTGAGGATCAGGGTGAGGGAAATACTGGAAAAGAAATGGTGGAAGGAGTTTGTAAGGAGATGCAGTGTGTTCACGCACTGTTGTCGGAGCAAGGCAGAGAGACATGGAGGGCACAGCTGCTCCTGTCCCTGACTGACAACAGGGGCTTCTATGAGAAATCATAGACACCCCTGCCCCACAAGGCTGGGTACTTAAAGATGCACCATACTGTCTCCATACCATCCTGGAAGTGGGAGCAAGTATGAACGTGATTGTCTGGAGTCAGAGTCTCCTAAAGGTTTAAGGCAGCCCTGTGTAATCTGCTTATAGCACCTGGTTTCTCTCACAGAAACAAACTTTATCCTGTTTTTTTTTGTTTGTTTGTTTGTTTTTTTTAATAAAAAAAGAAAACAGCAGTTGCCCATAGGCCCCAGATTGTTTATGGTTTACATTTAACTCTCTCCATTTGACATCAGTTGCTTTGGTTGTAGGGCACTGTCAAACTCCTTTATTCTAGCCTTTCCTAAAGATAGAGAATTTTACCTTGAATACATTAAAAATGTCTCTTCTTGCTGGGTTTGTGGGGATTTACACTCATTTTAAACATATACCCTCATTTTAAACATATACCCAGTGGCTTCTGTCAGGCTAATGGCGTGTTAGTGCCCAGAAGAAGAGAATGGATTGCTCTGCTGATACGAGCCGCTCAGGAGTCCTGCTTCCTAGGCGATCTCTGCTGCGATTAGCTGACTTCGGGATTTGAGAAGGTACAAGCCCACAGAGGTTTTCCTCAGAGCTGGGACAGAAAAAAGGACTCTCTAAAAATATGTGAATTCATTTTTCACATAGTCCAGGAAAGAATTTTATGATGACTCATCCTTACTGTGCTGCCTCTTTTCATAAATGTCCAGAATCTTAATAATTTTTCCCTTGTCTGAGCCTGTGTAAAGAAGAACTAAATTCACTCAGAAGATTTATTTTGGATTATTTTCTGAAAACAAGAAAATCCATTTTCATTGAAGTACAAGGTAACAAATGGTGTTTGCTGAAAGCTTCAGGACTGATGCCACCTGTCACAGAATCACAGAAGGGCTGAGGCTGGACAGGACCTCTGGAGATGATCTAATCCAACCTTCCTGTGCAAACAGGGTAAATAAATACATTAATTTAGTGTTTCAACTTTGGCTGCTGGCTATCTTTCTGAGAAAATGGGCTAAAACACAAACACAAATGCAGAATGATATCTTCAGTTTCTTTTTTTTTTCTTCATGTTACTTAGATAAAGATACCAGATCTATGTGGAGCTGCTTAAAAACTTCAGATTTGCCACAAGGCAAATCTTCACAAGGGCGTGATAAAGCATCAGGTAAAGCACATGAAGACTGCTGTTTATCAAATCTCTCTTCTTTAAAAGCATTAGCTCAAGCCTTAAACAAAACAACAACAAAAAATAGTAAAAGTTTACAGTGTTCCTTAATCACTACAAACCTGTTAGTCTCCTAGTAATTAAAATGACAGGTATCAGGATTCAGATCTGGAATATAAATAAGCAACATCTGAAAGATAGTAATCTCATGAGGAAAAAAACTTATCTGAATTTAGCTAAAGAACAAAGACTGATAACCAAAAGGATGGAGTCAGAGATCAGGAAAGTAATAGAGGTGTATGCATCCCTACTGCCATCTTCAAAAAGATGACATAAAACAAAAATTACATCTAATATTTCTGATTTGTAAAACATCATAATCCCATAAAGTCTTGAGATTCACTACTTTCAAGCCTTTCCAGATCACATCAATCTTATTTAAATGGTTATTAAATAAAATTGCAGGGGAAAGCTCTACAATCCAGGGAGATTTGTTATCAAGATGATGGTCTGTTTCTACAAATAGATGAAGAAGTCCATAGCAGGAAAGTCCACTTACATTCTGCTTGCGTGCATTATTAAAAATTAATCCTTTGATACTCACTGTTGATAGCATCAAAGAAATTAAGAGAAGATAATAATGAGGGAGTTCTGAAGAGCAGTCTTGTCATTGAAAACAAATGCAAAGACAGGTTTAAACTCTTAGTATGCCTTAAGGTATTTGTCAAAGTAAATAGCAGAGGCTGACATATTTGGCTAATTCCTGATTAGAAAATAATAGCTTTAAGAGAAAGCAGTAGGGAATAAGTAATGAAAACAGTCAGATTTATGCAGCAGGTTCTTTCATAAAGACTGTCTGTTTGAAATGTCAGGAAGTAACCCTGGAATCAAAATTTGAAAAGGTTATGTGAATCTCCCAAATTTATATAAATGCACTGGTAAGTTAAATGTATTGAATATTATGAATATATCAGTTTATTTTGACTCTTTGTTCAGATTACCTGAAATCTGCCTCCTTACTTTCCTATTATGACTCAACAATTGTACTGGGACAAGTCTAGTCATGAACAAAGGCCCCTAACAAGGGCTGTACAAAGGTAAAGAAAATATGATATAAATAATTTCTAAACTAATCTAATACACTTCCTTGAAATTCCTTCACAACCATGTCCGCTGCCTTCCTCATGTAGGAATCTCCACTGCCATCAAAACACAGAAAGGAGCTTTCCAACTCTTATAAACTTTCCTCACAATCACCTCCTTCCATCCTCTTTATACCCATTTCTTTCCTTTTTCCCTTTGCATATTGCCTTATTGTTCTCTCTGCTATCCATTTTTTAAATTCCTATTATATTCCTCCTCCTCCTGCTGCTGAAAGAAATGGCATTATTTTGGTAACAAAGCGTTTATATGAGTACACAATATCACCCTGCCTACAGGGAGATGTATCCCAATAATCTTCATTATACCAGCCCCTTCTTCATCTATACTAAGTGAAAAGGTTGGGCAATCGATGCCCTTCTCTGTTTCCTATATTCATCTTTTCCTTACCTCCCCAATCTCACCAAGCAAAACACCTGGAAAACTGCATGTTTTGCAGGGTGTTTTTTTTGCATAAAACAGAATGCAGAACAGTGAATTACCAGACTGAATTGGTTATGTAAGGGTAGGATACTTGGGTTGCCCACTGCTAGTCCAGGATAGAGAGTGGACCTGGATGAAAGCAACAGACTTGAATGCTAATTAGCAACTGAATAATTCCCATTTCTTTTCTCTCTCTCACCTTGCACACAGCACAGCATAAACTTTGGCTGATCTTCCACACTTTTTCTATGTTTAATTTCCTCCAAATATTTGCAAAAACAGTTTATTGCTGCACTCTAGATTCAAGGCTGACAAAAATAATACCGTGGCTGTAGACAGGATTCAAGACAAACAGCAACTAAGGCCAGGAAAAAAAATTCTGTGAAGATTTTATGCTTCATTAACATCAGAATTTTGAGAACTAAAGCAGCATGTGTGTATATGTTACGCAGATATGTTATGTTTTGAGTAGATGTTACATTATGTGTATATGTTACGCCAAGGTCTTACCACACTCCAAACTCATACCTGGAACAGGGTAGGGATTGTACCCAAGACAAGCAAGCATATACATATACTAATTACATAAAAATATGCATAAGAAGAACTTTAATAACTCACACTCAGAAAATAAATTGTTGTTCATCTCACTGCAACAGATATGCCTTCCCTTGTTTTAGGCTTACAGTATGACATCTTACTCAGAAGGATTGCCTACGCACAGATTATTAAGGTATGAATCAAATTTGGGGAATTCTTGGCTCTTGCCCTCTAAGCATTCCCCACCTCTGTAACAAAATATTATTAATAGGAAAGATCCTTTCATTTGTCTTTGCATTTCCTTGAAACATTTAGAACTTTAATTGGCTTAGGCAGCTGCAGCTATACTAGAATAATCCGGGAGACTAAGGAATTGAGCTTGTAGCTGATTTAATTAAAATACACAAATTATACAGCATTGCAATCAAGTGAATATAAAGCGTGCCGTAAAATTTGTTTTTTTACACATATGCCTGTGTCAAATCAAATACACCTCAGTGGGAGAAAACAAAAGCACAGCACGCTATGGACTTTTTCCCATTCAAATATTAGCTTACAACCACGAGCTATTTTCATATTAGAACTACTAAAATAGACAACATAGGAAAATATTTTCCACACCATTCAAAATGTTTTAATAGTATTTCCTAAAACCTGCAAAGAAAACACTTCCCCTCCCAAATCTCATGATGAAACCAAACAGAAAAAAATTAACTGAACGTTTGAAAATACAAGGATCTAAATTCAGAGAATCTTTATGCAATCCAGTAGCACAATCTTAAGTACAAAAATCAGCGCTCCACCCCACTACCATGCAGAGAACATGCAACAGTGTCACGTTTGCCCTACCATTCTCAATTAGGCTCTGCTTAACAGCAGAAGAATAAACTAAAGAAGTCTGGAAAGCAAGGCATAAAAAGAGATAGGCAGGGTTTTCTTTTCATTTGGAAATATACACCATTACTCCAGATTTATCTTGATTTATATACTCCTACATGCTAAAGAAAGGCCAGCGTGCCCTTTGTTTACTTTGTGATATGGGGTACCAGGGAACTTGCCTCTTCATCAGAACTGTGGGCTGAGGTGAAAACACCAGGGTGTGGGTGTTTGCAGCAGGGTGCTTTGCCAAAGCCCCTGTGCTGTGGTCAGCCGTAAGTGAGACTATGCAGCTGCTTCAGCCTTAGAACAGATCCCTCCACTCTGCCCGGAATTTCCCAGCAGCTTCCCGGGCCTTATCGGTCTCACGCGCAGAGTTGAGCCCTTCAGCTGGGGGATGACAGGTTCTGAAAACAAAGAGATGATATTGTCATACCAGCGGTGACCCTGTGAGCGAAGTGCAGAATGGCTCCGGGTTGTGTTTTGAAGGGTGAGTGGGAACCGCTCGGTGCAGTTTTCTTCTCAGAGTTGTTCTGGGAAGGAGGAAGGGAACTGTGTTTTTGCTTCAGTGTTTTTATTTATTTTTAACCAAGCCTAAGCAAACAGTGGCAAGACTAGACGCTCTGCAGTGTGCTCCCTGGGCTGTCCTCTTCTAGCTGTCCTCATCTAATCACCAGGTAGCACCAGGTAATGTGAGCACCAGCGGCAGGTCTACCCTGTGTCCTGGGATAAAGATGGGAAAAAGCAGCAGATCTGGGACACGAGTTGTCACAGGACCACCTTCTCTGGCAGTTCTAACAACTGAGAGAAAAAAAATAATATTCTGTTTTTATGAGCAAAGCCTCCCTATATTTGTTCAGCTCAAGCTTACAGTGAGTTTGCCATCACATCAAGCCTCTCTATGAACCTTAATGGAAACAGAAAGTCATTGCTGGTTACCTCGACCATGGCGTTACCTAGCCTGCTCCTTCCTGTACAAATGCTTGAAATCACACCAACATTCGATTTTTTGAGATCAGTTACATGACCACATAGAGTACTTTTTACAAAATCTTGTAATCTTGTATTATTTATTGTATATATTTACTGTGCATATTTTAGCTGTATAGTGCATATAAGTACATATACATGGTGGGTTGTGTTTCTGTGGGGTTTTTTTGTTTGTTTGTTTGTTTTGGCTTTTTTTTCCATTTATAGTTCCAGCTATTTCCATTAATTCAGAAAGGATACCATTGATTAACTAAGACAGGAAATGTCAAACTGCTGCAAAAAGACCTGGGCCTAATTCTGCATGAGATGAAAGCCATTATGATCAATAAGCTCCTCTTGGCTTGTGCAGCTGGAGAGCTTTCTGATCATTTGAATTCTTGCTTATTACCAGGAAGAAAGACAGGTCAGAAAAAAACAAGTACATTTGTCAGGCCTGTAAGTGACTTCACAGATACAGAGACAAAAAAAATGCTTGCAAGATTATTTTTTAACAGCCTCCTAAAACACACTGTAGATATTTAAACCACTAAACCCCTATTTTCTTTTGGGGAGCCTCTGTCTTCTATGAAGAGACATTTAAATGCTCAATTCAATTAAAAAAAACCTACAAGGTAAACAGGAACAACGAACACTGGTGAGTCACAGCTTCTACCTACATTTCATTAAGATGACTTCACATTTGGGGTTTTTTCTTTTTTGTTATTTTTTGTTTTTCTTATTTTAGATTATTTTCCTCATTATAATATACTTCAACTAGAAAATGCTTCTAGTATAGTTGGATCTCAAGTTTCTCTCATTTTAGTGATTTGAATTCATACCTGAGGGACCTCTATTCCAAAAGTCAATGCTTAAAGCTATTTAACTAAAATTTTATATCAGTCATTTAAATGATTCACTAATTTACTACAGTCAATCTGCTTACAAAGTATCTATAAAAGGACACCAAAAATACTTTTTGTTCTTGTGAATGGATATTTTGGCACAATTTGAACCATCTCATAATCAACCAGATGACCTGGGTTGTGTCTTCCTTTTTATAAAAGGGATTTTTATAAAAATGTATCTTGTGTTACCAAAAACTTTAATTCCAAGGACAGACGAATTATGTTTCTTTAGGGAAGGAACCAGGCTCCGAGCTAAAGCTAAACATGGCAGAAGAGCTGAAGAGCCTACACAGACTATTTCAAGAAAATATTACACTTACTGTGTAATGACATACACGATACAAGCAAATCAGTAATTAAATGTTTTCATGTAATTAGCTGAAATACATCGAATACAAATATTCAAAGTAAACCACGTAACTGCTGAGACAAATACAGAAAATACAGATTCAAAAAACTTTGTTGCACTCACTGCACACTAAGCAGTTATCAAATTCCATCTCTGCATTAGAGATTCATGATTTTTGCCATCACATTTCAACTGTCCGAGTGCTTTTCCTTCCCTGTGCACCAAGAATAGCCATTTTAGAACTGTATAAATTTCCTTCTCAGACTAGTTACTTTGAATGTGAAGTTTCTAATTGGAGAGGTGAAAGGCATCCAAGATCAGCAGTTTAATTTATCGGATTGCAGTTCACAATTCTGCATAAATATGTTTGTCAGCTGGCAGTATGTAAAAATTGCATTACTTACTCTCCATTTTGATATTGCAAGCCATCTCCTGTGAAATGAATTTTCTCATTGGTAGTTCTAGCTTGTACACATTTTGATCAAGGGCGCAGATCTGACTGGCATTGACTCCATACTGCAGCAAGGGACAGACCCCGTTCTTCTTGCTACCACTGCTGGCTTCCAGGATGTCTAAACTAGGATACAACAGGTATTTTAATTTCTTGTGACATGCAATACTGTCTGCCTGCTAGTTTTATATTATGTCACAGACAGGTGAAATGACTTCAATCTATTTCCACCATCCAATGGCGGGGGGGAAAATCACTGTTACTAGGAGGCTGAAAACCTGCATATTTATGAATAAAGGACTAATGCCAAAAATAAAGGCCTCTCTACTGATCACAGCCTTCTTTCTGCCCTGAATTAGCTGAAATAGCTAGAGACAGAAAACACCAGGGTGAAAAACTCAAGAAACAAGCAAAAGTACTGCTGAGTGTGATGTTAATACTCAAGGCAATTGAAAAGGTGAACAGCCATCAGAACAGTCTGTAAATATATATATAAATACATGTACACATAGTATTTATATGCACATTCAAGATTCAGTTTATTGCAAACAGACAGCATTGTACAAACCCTTGGAGGAGCCATCCCATTGCCCCGCTCACCAACAGTCCCTATAGGATCTTCTGACATTCAGAAACAGGCCATGCAACTGAGATGGTGCCACAGCTCAACGGTTCATCCCCTAGAAACGGTATAAGCCCAGCAATAAAGCAAAAATGCAACGCAAGAAGCCCTCTAACTCTACTGAAACTCAATACTGTATTTTTTCCCCTAAACACATGTCTAATTATAGCAAGCAAATTAGGAGACTCCAAAGAACAACTTTACAGAGAATTAAAGACATCTATAATATTTCTCCATCGACCTGAGTTCTGCACTTCAAGCACTAATATACCGCTTTAATCTAAAACTTATTGCTTAGCCCACTGAAGACAATGAAGATAAAAGGCCAAAGAAGAAATAATCATAGGGCAATACCTGACACAAAGGTGTCCTGGCTGATTAGAGCTAAGGGGAAAATACTGAAGGAGATATTACCATTTACATAAATTAATGTCTATAAAGATTATGTTCACATGCAATTGGATATTATTTTTTACATATGGTAGTTTAAGGGAGTAGAAGTGATTCCATCTATTATGCATTATAGGAAAAACTATAAGGTCACTTACTTAAAATATATTTTCAGTAGCAACAGAATTTTAACAAAGTTGGTATGACTCAGCAGATACCTACTTAATATATTAATATTCTGAGGGAAGTATTCAAGAGTAAACTGTTTATTGATATTATGCACTCCATTCCTTTTAGTATGTAAAATATTGTATATTTTGTTTTGAGAACTTCAGTGGTCTGATCAATTAACCAGCCAACATTCTTTAATAATTCAAGGCTGGAGTTTATGGCCACTTCTGTCAATCTGAAAATGCACCGCAAATGCAATCTTTCAGTAGAGAAGAAGGGAAAAAATGACTGATGAAAGAGTAGGGTGATTCAGCAGGTCAGGCAAGGTGGTCTCCCCTTTAGCCCGCTTGAGGAAAGGAAATCATGCATTTGCTGGGTAAGCCAGGTAAGAATTGGGAAGGTAATAACTCATTCTGTAAGTCAACAGTACTCTTATATGTCTGCAAGCCATCAATCTATACACCTGTAAAGCCATCCAAAATGCATTTAATGCTGTATAAATAACCACAGCAATAATAATAGACAAGTTAAGGAGTACTAAAGATTAGACTGAATAACCTGATTCTCAGAACTTGAAACATTTAACAAATTTTGCATGCTGTTTACTAATATATAAAATGAGATTCTTTCAATCTGGGATGCTGGTAGGTGCTAATCATGCTCCTCGTCTCCTCATCTAAGCTCTTTCATTTCCAGCTAGGCACATTGTTTTCAGTTGTATTTCCTTACTAAGGACTGCAACTGTTCTTGCAGTGAAAAACTGTGATATTATGTCATGAACTTGGCTTTCAGCTTGCAGCCGTATTCACAGAATTGTGGGTTTGGTGGTTCACTTCACATAGTAACCCCCCACTTTGACTTCCCCTCTTCTTTTGTGGGCAAGTACCTAACTCAAATGCCTCTGCTAGACAACAAAAAAAAACACATTAAAAATATTATAAGAGCACAATCTATAGATTTACAACCACTGTATTCCTAAGAAAAATAAAGGTATTATAAGTTGAAATTAATTTTATTGTAAGCTTCAGGCTCTTGTTAAATTGTTGCCTGTACAGTCGTTACTGAGTAGAACTGAATGGCAAACTCAGTCTAAGTAAATAAAAGTTGGTGAAAGTTTTCTCATGGATATATGCACAGGTAACAGCAGGACTTGAAGCGGTGTAATTTAGACCGAAAAAAAAAAAAAAAGGAAAGAAAGAAAGAGAAAAAAAGCAAGAATGTGTCATTTCTGATGGAGAAATAATTATCATGCTATTTAACTCATCAATATGTATGACAAGAGATTAGTATAGAGCAGGGTCACTGTAGACATGCTGTGACATTTTGTATAATTTTTCTGGTTTTAAAACTCACAGCTATTTTCTACAAAGGCAGTAAATACTTGCAAAGCTTATTTAGAAGGCTTCAACCTTCTACTGTTTCCCATAAGCCTTCCCTGACATTTGACCTACCTCTCACAGGTCAGGACATTTTATCTGAGTTGGGCATAATTACGATTGACAGCAGCTCGAAGCTTTTTTTCCCTTAGTCTTAGTTACAGAGAAAGAAGAACAGAGACAGCAGATTAGAGGATTGTTCAGCAATCCAATTTGTGGCCTATTAGAGTCTTGAGCAATATTTCACTCTTGCTGGACAGCCTCATTTATAAGTTTATCTCATGGAAACTTTGGTCACAGGGAAAAGCATGTGATAAGAGACTTCATAAACAATTCTCCAAGAGTTCTAGTCAGAAATCACTTCCATGGAGCCTGCTACATAATCAGGGAATTCAGTATCAAGAAATAAAGCTGGTACTTTTTGCAAGTAGCTCTTTTCAAATTTAATTCTAATAGCAAACCATGACACTTCTGAACACTTTCATTATAACTTTTTCCTCCAGGAGGTTTTCATCTCACTTTCAAATAGGCCCTTTCAACTATGGAGCCTGTAATTTATAATTTAAAAAAGGATACTAAATACAAATTCTCTGGCTTTATAGTCTAATTATCTCTTATAGTCAGAGCTTAGCCATAGGATTAAGTATGGTCCAAATCAAAATAAACTAATACTCATAAGACTCCTAATGCACTAAATTAGGAGCATGCGCTGTAACATTGACCCCGATGGTTTTTTATCCCAGGACAGGTTTCTGCTTTCTTGAGCAAATATTTTTTTTAGATATTTTTTATTTAGATAATTTCAGTTCTCCTTATCAAACTAGCTCAGTATCTTCTAATCCTTAATGGTTTTGTTCTTGCAGAACTCCTGCAAGATAGGAAAGTAATAGACTGAGATGTTTGAATAACAGCATAATCCACCTCTCAGCAGCTACCCTGCATAAATCTCAAATATATGGCTTTCATGAAGAGGAAACACTCTCAAGCTGATTAGAGAAGAATCTGTTTAAATGCTGCAGATCTGCAGCAGCACCAAGGCCTCTCCAGCAGCACAGTCCAGCTTCCCCTTGCGCTCGGGCAATCACTACTGGACAACACCCCATGTTCCCCTCCACGCTCTGCTTCAGTACCATCAGTAACATCATTTTCCTGTTTCATTTCTTAGGAGAATCTTAGTGCATGAACTACCTGAGCTGGGCAGAGGTTCAATATTTATTCCTACAGGTAACAGTGTGCAAACATCTGTGCACAAGTACACCCACCAGGTGCTCCACAATGCTGTTACCCATCTTGATCACTACAGTCCATCAGAAACTGAAGCTACAGTCCTAAAAGTCACAACTAACAAAGTGTGAGTGTGTGTGTCTTCAGCATGATGCTGGCGCTTGGCTCCCCATGGCCATGCAAGCCCTGCACATGGGCCTGGGTCTCCATCCCAACCGCAAGGTGACACTCAGGGGTGTCATGGAGTTTCCATCACGATCCAGGACGAGGAGACAAGCGCAGCATCACATGCATTCAGCATCGCCAACATGATCATTGAAGCAAACACAGGTCTAAGGCTATGTGAAAGCAGCAACTAATTTTTATTCCTTGAGTCAGTTGGTTAATGTAGACTTCACAGGCCTAAGCTGATTGCAGAAAGGAGTGGCTTTCTTGTCTGGTTTTTAGTTTTGATTCTTTTGGGCTAAAATTCAGATAAAGCCCCAGGCTATTTGTGCAAATAGTTTACAACTCCCCTTTAAATATAAAGAATGTTAATTTTACCCACCAAAAAAAAATCCTATTTGTCAATGAAAGCATCTCAAAAAAAATAGAACTCAGAATTTTGTGGTGGATATTCCATTTATTGAATTCCACCTATTCATATTATTAAGTGCACCCAATGAACACTGTGTTTATTTTCTATGTCAATATAGCTATTAGCACTTCAGGATGTGAACAGCTTACTAATTTTAAAAGAAAGTCATATTTTCTTTCCATCTCTCACCAGGAGGAAAATTACAGGTGGGTTTTTATACCTATCACATTACTGTAATAGATTTGCTGAGGAGTACAGCAGCTGGTTGCCATTTTAATAAAGCTCAGCGGTGAAGTCCAAACCAAGTCAGCACCAAAACCCCTGGGCTGCACCCGTTGGGACCAAGGTGACAGGAGGTGTTGATGATGATTTCAGCCAAGGTAGGTGTGTTAGCTGAGGTAGCTTATGCTGTTTCAATGGAGATCTTTGAAAACCCCAGTTAAAGCCTTGAACATGGGCACTTTATACACAGTAAAGTACAGAGGAGCCACCTCAGCTGGGCAACAGGAAGAGCTAAGGATGCTTCAGCAAGTGCTTAGACTCTGCCCTTCCAGCAGAGTTAAATTCCCAGTGGACAAGAGCACTTAGAGCACTTGTGAGCCATGACTTTTTCCCCTTCTCCTCTACCACACAGAGAAGACAAAGTTACAGTGCAAGTCATCCCTCCCTAAAAAATGCCTTAATATCTCTGGTTATTTGCAGGTTCCCCTTGTGAACCTATTCTTACAGAAAAAAGTACTTATTAAGTAGATCATAGCATTGAGGTCTCCCAGAGGACTATCTACAGCATCAAGGCAGGTTTCCTTTCCATCCCCATACTCACAGAAACAGGACTGGAGAAAATGTTTAGCTCCCTGTGTGCAGCTCCCTGCTAATTCAGCCACCACATCTTAAAAAATGGCCAATTTCCTTAGTGGTGAATAGGCATTTACTCCCTCCTGGTGGGAGGCAGTGCTTTGCCACTCGAATGGGTTAGAAACCTTCAGATTTCCAGCCTGCATTTATTCCTGTTATTTACACTCAGACCTAGAGCTATTCACTTGCCAACAATGTCTTTCAACTGAAGCTTCTCCCTTTCCCTTTTTAATATTCATTGTCCAATGTACTTATAGTCAGCAACTATATGCCTTTTAAGCCCCTATTTTGTTAGATTAAACAAAGCAGTCTCTTAGGTGAGGACAGGTGGGTTTAAAGTAAGTTGGAATTGTTCCTCTTCCTCTTTTATTAAAAGCCAAGTAATAATTCCTTCTCTTTTTCCTTTTCCCACAGCTCCCCCTCCTGTTTCCATCTACTCAGGCCACTGGGAAAAGGCAATAGCACCTGAAGCAAATTTCCCCTCCATGCCACACTATGGAATTCAGTGCAAAATAAAGCTTTAATTATGCTAATATTCAATAAGGCTTATATACAAACAAAGGGTAAAGATGACTGAACAAAATTCAATCTTTTTTTTTCCATCTGTGAAACCACAAGGCCAAATTCTGCTTCCACACCTGTGTAAATCCACCGTAATTTTACTGAGGCCTCAGCGGTGAGGGTGAAATTGTGCATTGGTACGAGAGCAGGATTCACCCCCTGACCCAGCTCTGCCCGCTCTCGCACTTCGCACAATTATCGCACATCTGCTCTAAAGAGAACTGACCTACACGTGGGCGAAGGTCTCTGCAAGCGCATGTATTCCCCCAGGAGAATGTCATGCCATGCTGGTGTGAGACACAGGGATGTGCGGATGCTTTTATTGTGAGAGCAGATGAAAACTGCTTTAAATTTAGCTTTTACTGTAAAATCTAAATTTTCCAAGAACTTAAAAAAAAAAGTCATGGTTTCAGTGTTCAGTGCTATGGTTTCCAAAGTCACTTCTGCTGTTTGAATGACCATTTTCAAGTCCTAAATTAAAAACGTTTCAAGTTAATGTATTTGTTTAAATGTATGTTTTTAATGCTGTAAATATATGCTTTTATTCTGGTTGATATACAGCTTATTTTTCAATATTTGCCTCCAGTGCTTACAACAAATTTCTGGACCTGCAAGCAAATATGGAGTCACATCACAGCCTGTGATTGCATACTATTAGATGCTAGGTGTAGATCACATAGCTAACCACTTGACAGAAAATACTCTAAAAATAATCTGTATTGGTATATATAAGCAGCTCTGGGAATGCAATAGCAATTCTGAGCTATGGCGGTTCTGTAAATCAGGATCTAAATTTCTATCAATTTCAATATTTAAATGTAATTTATTAGTGAGCAAATTATTTGGGGATCTTGATGTGCTAGAGAAAAAAAAAAAGAGAGAGGGAGAAAGGAACCGGTTATGTAAGACGAGAGTGTAACTTAGCTGCAGATCTCCACAGTTGAACATCAGCTTCCTTTTCTAAAATGGAGATAGGGCTTCCTGCTGCAGAATTTCTGGAGCCAAACAATTTCTGACAACTCGTGGAGGATACCAGCATCCAATTCAATAATACGCTTATTAGAACATAAGAGATTCTTCTTTGTGGAATTATCAGCAGTTCAAATCATCATTAAAATAAAAATCGACATCACTGTACTTTTCATGTGCTTGGGCCTACCTGTTAAAAAAATGGCATTGTTCTGTGTAAAACTATTCAAATCCATGAACTTATGCCTACTAATTGAAAGAAAACAGTAATTAAGAACATGACTACTGATGTTCTCTACTCCTATGATTCCTGAATCTCACCACAGCTGCATCCAGCATCCTGCTTACCAACAGCCACACGTCCCCATCGCAGCATCTACACCAAACTACCCTGGACTCCGACGGCACCAGGTCTTCACGCATCTCACTAAGCCTCAGAATATTCCCCTAATTTCACCTACTGCTCAAAATGCACTGCTACCCAACACAAGGCTTGTCAGCAGAATTATGTGGTTCACAAATCTTTTTAAACCAATGCTTTTCTTCCTACACTGCACTGAATTTTTGTAGCCTTTTCTGCATGACTTGCATCTGCTAATCCCCCTAATGAAACAGAGGCAGCCTTAGCAGTAAGAAGCACAGACTAGCAAAAAAAATGGCAGAGACTTTCTTGATGTTTATAGGGGACCTCTTTAGGATACGCGCATGAGGGGGACAACTAGGACACAACCGATCCTACCTCAACGCACACAGTTCCTAACAGCATTGTGAGTTCAGGTATTACCCTTACTGAAATCACCTCATTAACTGTGGCTCTCAAACACTGCATGTACATTTATTTAAAATAAAGCAGAAGTAAAAGTTATAATCTCATAAAACCAAATATTGAGAAAGATAGCTCCAGGAATACTATACTAATTCAAATTTGAAATCCTTGTTTTACTTGTAATACATCCAATTGAGAGGTAGAATATACAGAAATTAGGCTTCTGCAGTCCCATGTTGTTCTTCTATGTCTTCTATCTGGCAATAAGTACAGAAATGTAAAAGCCTTTGCATATACTGTGCAGAAATACAGATTTCATATTTATCCTTTTTTTTTAATCTGAGTCATTTAATACACATTTATTCTTAATCTAGTTGATATAAATATAAGATATTTGAATCTTGCTAACCTCCAAGGCTTTCTCAGCTTCCTTTGAGGGATATAACATGCTAAAACAGCCTTCTTGCTCAGGACTGGCCTCTGGCTTATCTACTTGATAATTCATCATTGGACGAAAGATATTATCCCCGGTTATAATGGATTGCAAATACAAATGAATAAATTAATCTCTTTTTTTCATAAATAAATAGAGCATGTAAGCAGCAATCATAGATCTAAATGTTAAAATATGGAAAGTTTTTTGTGGCTATAGTGTGATGCTTCTAGGTTAGGACCTGACTTCTTAAATTACCAAAGTTTACTATTTCAGGCAAAAAAATCTGCTGATAAAGAGCAAATAAATAACATTTTACTTACCCAGGTTAAGTAGAGTTTGTGAAGCTGAAATAATACTAATTGCTTGTTCTCTCAAAAACAAGCTTTTGCAAAGACAAGGAAAGAAAAGGAATGTTAAGTGGATGGAAGAGAATTTGTGATAATTATCAGTCACTAATTATGCATTCAGTCTCTAAAAAATAATAGGTTAATGATGGTAACCTATATGAGGAAGATGCTGAAGATTTTTTCTTACATGCATGTACAGAGTGAGCAACACTCTGCTTGCTTCCACATCAGCCTGGTACCACATCCTGTTGCCTTGCAGATGCCCAAAGAACACTTGTGAGGCATAGGAAGAAACAGTTGTCAACCTGGTGAAAACTGTTTTACTTGATGTCATTCCAAGCAAAATTTGGACAACTAAAAGGAAAGATTTGTTTCAGAGAGCCAAAAAAGAAGACCATCCCATCAGGGAAGCAGCATTTAAATGCTGCTGGCATTTATATGATCTCAGATTACTTACTTACACTGCCAGACTAAGAAGCTGCTGGATTTAAAACCAACACCTCCGTTGTTTCCATCCAGCTCAGGAAGGGTTCCGCAGCATCAAGGGCTCGGTGGTTGCCCATGGCCCAGCAGCATGCATAATGCACCACGCTCCAGCAGCCTGGAGGAACAGGAAACCATCATTCATCCACCAAGAAACAAAAACATAGAGGTAGAAAAAGACGGAGGAAATCAGATGTATTTTTATTTTCCTCCTTCTCGGGTGCCTAAGTAGGGAGTGGCAACTGAAAATCAGAAGAGAGAAATCACTGGCAACTTTTCTGCTAGTACCATATGGCCAGTTCAGCAATCTGTTACTCGCAGAGACAGACATGGAATTGACGGGTGACTGGCAGGAACGTTCCTGAAATGACTGTGGCAGAGCAGGGTAATAGGCTGCAAGGGAAGATTTATTGCAGCAGACTACTCAACCAACTAGGAATCCAGGATGGAAAAAACGCATTTAGCAACCTTTTCCTAACAGAGCAGAGAATGGAATCTGAGCTCATGTCAGACATTTTAATACCTTTCAGCATGGGCAATACTTACAGCTCCTAGACTTGAAGACTCTGAGACTATTCTGATCATTTAATCTGCCTGCCCACACAACACAAGCTATAGAAACCAGCCTAACTAACGCCTTCTGCAGACAACATAGGTAACCACATTGTATTTTATTCCATAGGTGACTTATGGCAGGTGTTCAGACTGCAATGTGCATTAAGATGAACAGGAAGGGAAACCACAGTCATCATCAAACTCTTTAGCAATCACAGTGCCAGGACTTCCACAAAACACGGAGAGTTCAGCTGCTGACTAAAATATGTTTTCAAGCTATACTGTAAAAGTTATGGAAAATGATGCTTCTTGAATGCTTACTGTACAAGTTGTGGAGTCTCAATAACGTATGAAGCCTCTTCTGAAACTTATAGAAGGCAACAGGATACTTTTCTTGGACTTCAGAGGGATTTCTATTATATATATACATATATATATATATATATAAAGCTGCACATAAGCTTGGATACAAGAGATTAACTGTTTCCATGGATAAATTATTTGAAAAGCTTTACTCTGAGATAATATCTGCAGAAGCTAGGATTTCTTATGTGAACAGAAGAGACATTTCAGAATCTATCGACTGAAGGGGTATAATGATTAATTTTCCATAATGATGACTATATAAAATACAGGAACTGGCTGAAAACCAAATGTCTTTCTTTATAGCAAGTAACTATTTACAACTTCGGAGTAACACCATTCAAATGTACAACTTCAGTATGAGTTACTATACATCACTAGGTAAAAGCCTTCACATCATTCTTCGAGGAAATACAACACTTGAAGGCAATAGCAAAAGTGAGTATTCGTCACCACAAGCTCTTCAAAAATACCCACTCCAATGAATAACAATGTAGGGGGCTTCTCAGATATCCCACGCTGCAGGTGGTTTTTCTCCGCTTACATTTTTCATTGTCTTTTGCTACTTTAAATAAACAATGAATTTGCACATGTTAATGCATCTGAATAGAGAGATGTTTAAGACCTAAAAGCACAGATGGTGCTGGAGGTGAGCCAACTTTAAGGCTTATTTTGTAGCTTGAGGTCTTTTGTACAGCTGAGCTGCATTCAGAAGACACCACTGGGCACAGGCAGCAAAGATCCAGGGTATTCACTAACTCGGGGAAGGTTTCTGTCTCTGCACAGACTGACTTAAGATCTATGCAGCAGTTTTGCCAGGTTTCCAGCATGTGGCTGGTATGCAGTGACACATCTGCTCTGACTGAACAGAGAGGGTAACAGCATGAAATAGCTCCTCTTCACAAAACTCTCTGAACATCATCCTTTCCCGGGGCAGAAACAAAACCCCCCTGGAAGAAAAACATGCAATTCAGAGGAAGGATACCCAAGTTAGTGAAGGTAAAAATAAACATGCAAAATGACTTTATTATTTCACATTCGTTGAACCTGGATATGTCAAATGGAATATCATCATCAGGACATCGAATGATTTCTCTCTCTGAAAGACTCTTCATCTACCGACATCTTTACAATCAAAAATCCCTAGTCAGCATCCTCAGCACATACCCAGCACACACCCACTCATCCTCAGAGAATGTGGAGCACAACCATTAAGCTAATGTGCAAAGAGCTAGAGAAGTTCTGCTTCTGTTCACTCACCACCACCAATTTCACAGGAAGTTGTGTAATTTGGCCAAGGTAGCACAAAAAGTCTATGAAAACCTAGGAATCAAAACCAGATTGATTTTCTGTAGGCTATCCAGGAGCCTGTGCCTATAAAGAATCATTATAAAGCCAGCGCTTAAAATTAAATCAGGTTTTCTGAGGTTCACTTCAAGTATCCAGCTTTGCTCCTCTCCGCATGATCTCCACTCTTTTCTAAGCATCTTCCTCGCCTGTCATGCACTAAGTCACTTCTTTGCTCTGAGAAGTAGCCAGCTAGCAGTACTCCATTTCATCAATGCTCTACTGATTCCCACGTGTCAATTAAACTCATTTTCAGTCTCTCTTCTGTTTCTCAGCTTCCCAGACATTGACTTTTTTTTTCTTTTTTTAAGTTTATAGTTTTAAAAGTTTAAAATTCAGTTAATAATTAATCATTTAGTTTTGGAGGATATTTTCACATTCATTGCATTTCACGTATGTTGGAAAACCAGCACTTTCAGATGGAAAAATATCTGTAGCTAACAGCTTCTTAACCATATCTCAGATCATTCATTTCTATCTCAAGTTGGTAAATTAGGTATAATCAAGCTGTTGAAAATTATATTCTTATAGCAACTGTACACAAATACCTGGTAAATCAGAAACAGGAGGACAATGGAATTTAACAGATACATTTGTTGTTATGTCACTATGGATTAGTTAAAAATGCTGATGTCTAATTATGGAATTAGATTTAGCATTCAAATGCCACACAGGATTAACTTAATTACAAAATGGGTTTAAAAATCAATCCTGCAAAAGGTAAAACTTTTCTGTGGACCTGTTCAATATATTTTTCAAATACGGTAAATGAATATATAAATTAATTGAGATACCACTAAATGCAAGTTAATGGAAAAATACTTTGTGTGATTTCTTTTTCAGAAACACACTCATACATCAAATTTATAGTCCATTACTTAGTATAGTAGATACCAATAATAATGAAGCTAATGCAGAATTCTAATTGTATCTGGAATAGGATATAAAGAAGAGCAAACAATGGTATATGAAATAAATGTAGCCTTCTCTAAAGAAAAGTAAAAATCCCAGTTGGGCGAGAAAATGTGACCCATTTCTGTGATAATGACCTAGACAATTTGCATTATGATGCTAATTAAAACACCAAAGGTTATTTCAAGACATTTAATTCAGTCCTAAACTGAAATCATAACTTGTCTCAAGCACAATAATCAGCAAGGAAATGAAATGATAGACTGAGTGATTTCACACAGGTATTTCCAAAGGACCAAGCAGATATTCAAACTCTGACTGACCAGAAATTGTAACCCTTGGTGACAGCTAGAGATCACCTAGTCCATTCCTTTGCTTAAAGTGGGAATAGTGCCAACTCTAGATCTCATCAGACATGACCGTCTAGTTGAGATCTCTAGGAAGGAGATGCCCAATCTCTCTGGGCCCTCTTCTAGTGCTGTCTCTCCTGTCCTGCATTTTTTTTCCCCCTAATGCCCAGCCTGAACCTTCCAAGCTGCAATACGGGGCTTCTGTGTCTCGATGTGCCTCTGCCACCACCCAAAGCACTGCTGTGGACTACCAGTAAGCCACCTCTTGGCTTTCACTTTGACAGTTTAAACAAGCTCAGCTCCCTCAAATTCTCCTCACAGATCACATGCTCCAGTCACCCGGCCACTGCAGTGCCTCTCCACTAAACCTTCTCCAATTTCAAAAAATTCTTCTTAAACAGAGGGGACCAAAACTGGACACTGTATTCCAGGTACAGCCTAACCAGGGCAGTGTAAAGGGGAATCATAACTCCCTCAATCTGCTAGCCACCCTTCCCCTAAGGTAGCCCACTAAGTGGTTTGCCTTAGTCATAATGAAAGCACACTGTTGGCACACATCTAACCCGATGTTTACCATATATAAACCTCATAGCCCCAAATAATCCTGATCCTCTAACACGGACTAATATTATCCAGGATAAATATTACTAGATGGTCCCTTAAGGGGGAATTGTATTTGAGATATTTCTAGACAAGATTCCTTCTTCCCTCCCAGTTCAGTAAACAAATGCTAATAATCTTTAGCAGAACCAGATTTCTATAACTGCTATTCTATAACTATTACACTATAACTATTTGTACCAATACCAAGGGTATTTAGACAGGTAATAATCGCTGCTAACTCAAAATCCCTCAGCAGTACAATCAAAACATCAGGTCATTGAATTCTATTTGAATTTTATGTTTTGAGACAACATGCTCTTGAAAGTGCATTCAGAGAAAAGAATCAAACAAATTATGACTGTCATTCATTTTTGAGAGTATGGTTTGTTAAGTGGTTCCTTTGCATCTTTATATTAATCACTGCTTATATATTATACAGTTATTGATACATTTGATGATGACAACTGATGATGCATTTGAAACATCTTTCAACTACATAATTCGGGAGGTAACGCAGCTGAAGAGCATGTTGTGAGCTCCCAAGTTAAGAGGGGAGTGGAAGTTCTACTTCCTCTTGATTCATAACACAATTCATTTTTAGCCTGTCAGATCTCCTCTGCAAACAGAATGCCAGGTCCTGACCAGCTGGGCTGATTAGGACAACGATATTTATTTATGTAGTCCACGTTATTTTACCATCATTTGAGTGTCACAGCAAAGCATCAGAATAAACGATCAGTAAAGGTCATTCAAAATGAGTTAAATATAAAGAAAAAATCTGCATAGTTCCAGCAGAGAATCTGTTTCTTCTGCAGCCACATCGGCTGGATGTTCACCCTGAGTCTGCTCATAAACTCACACGTGCACACACTATGCAGCCAACATGGAGCTGGCCACCCGCCAGCACCAGAAATACTCAAAAGGATCTGTTACTTTTAGGTACCTGATACGTACTGCCAGACATGCAGATACTGTAAATTTAATTCCTCATGTAGCCTTGCCAAATTTATGATTTGTAAGAAGCATTTGCTGTTGAGTTTATCAGCTAGAATGCTGATGGCCAGAACTGATGCCGTGCAGTGTGTTAGATCATTTTAATTTCCCACCCAGACACAGTCTGTGTGGTAGCAAATGCCAATACAGTAAAGATGTTAAAGGAAAACCTGTGCTGCTGCACAGAAGAACCACCAAGTACTAAGCAGGCAGCTATTTGCCACTATCATGGGGGAAAAAAAAGGCCATAATGTTATTTCCAAGTATCTGTCTCTCTCTAGAGCTATCCTGGATCAGTCATGTGAAATCTAGAGACTTCTGAGAATCTCTAAGGCTTCTTCTAAGCACTTCACTGAGCCATCATCATGGTCATGCTCTTTTAATGGGGATGGCAAATGGCATATGAGAGGCAAATGGTAAGAGCATTTCCCTAAGGAGGTAAATACTACCCTTCTCAGCCTGAAACAGTTTAAAACTCATCCTCCCAATCCCATACTCTCAAACTCCAGGAAATTTCCCTGAACTCCAGGCTCTAAGTTATCCTGAATAAAAATACTCTCTACCTCTCCTATTGAAACAAGGCCAACTTACAGTGAAGAACATAAGAAATGTCTGACAGAAAGAGAGGACCCAAGTGGGTGATATCTGTATAGCATAACGGAAAACTGAGTTCTGATCCTAAATTTCAAAAATACTTAAATGCCTAAGGTAACTGGGGAGTTGGGAGCCAAACCTAGATCTTCCTGTTCTGCTCCAAGCATTTAATCCACAGGTTTGTACTGGCTTGTTCCTTTGACCCTACAATTATTTCGTGATTGGTGCTCTAACTTCAACAGAACTGGTGTGTTCCTCTTCCCAGAAGATTGCTGGTAATTAGGACTTTCTAACAGGGAACAGGACAACCGAGCTCAAATCCCTTTCAGATAGGGTAGACTTTGAGTCTAAGCTTCCCTTTTCCTGGAAAAAAATTGCAAATCGTAAAAAATGTGCTTTCCTCTGGTTGCATTTCTGAGCTAACTCAGACCTGTCAGCACTTGTCAGACAACCTCAGCCAATAGTCACCAGATCAAACTCTTGGGGAACTTGGGCAAACAGGCATCTCTCTGAAGATGGGTGCCTCACTCTCCAGTCTAGGATGCATTTGAATATGGACAGGAGTCTAAATATATGCCCATAGGGAGATCTTATGTTGGCTGACAAAGCACCTACTATGTATACTAACAAAAAAAGAGAAAGGAAGACTACATCAACTGTTCTTTGTGCAGACTGGAGAAGAGCAAACGTGAGAAGCTGCAGCCAAATATCACTGACTGCCCTGTCCTCAGCCAGTAGACACAATTCAGTTGTGTCCCAGAGACAGGACAGTTGCTTTTCCATGGCACTGAGCCCTGATCCCCCTCCAACACAATTTCCCTCAGCAGAGCTCAGCACTGTGCTTCTGCAGTTGCATCATTTCCATTTAGCTCTGGATTGCATCCCTAGAACGTGGGGCAGAGTTTGCCCCTCTGTGATCTGATTTACTAACTAGCTGTTTAACAGTATACATTAATTTAGAAGTGGAAGTGGCAGAAAGTCCATTCCAGGGTCTAAAGAGCCCTTCTCCTTGCTTATGCGTAAATCACCCAGGTACAGAAATAGGAGCATACTCCCTGTTTCCAAGAAGTTCTGAGCTTAGATCTATTCAAAGATAACATTAACTTTTGCACTGCTATTTACATGAATTTTCAGTCTATTAATTACTGCTGGGTCACCCATAGAAAAAGCTGCCTTCTTCTTTTTAAGTAATGAGTGAGTACAG
Organism: Crypturellus undulatus; assembly: GCA_013389825.1. Taxonomy (NCBI): domain Eukaryota; kingdom Metazoa; phylum Chordata; class Aves; order Tinamiformes; family Tinamidae; genus Crypturellus; species Crypturellus undulatus. The sequence continues at coordinate 46,102 of VWPW01006832.1, read as the reverse complement.
GAATTATTTGTGGGTTACTGAACACATCTCTAGTCATTAGTTTACCATTCATTTCAAAAGAGGTTGATTACATTAACAATCCAGCCATCACAAGACATTTGGAGATATACTGATCTCCCTTTTTCATATAAAAACATTTGCACCACAAAATAATGCAAGTATAACAACAAGTATTCTGTTCCTGTAAGAGAGGAATTACTTCCCAGAAGGTTACATGAAGTGACGAAGAAAAAAGTTTTCTTAATACCGACTGGTGAATAGTGCAGGGAGTTTTATGAACCTCCAAATGCAATCTCCAAAAATTTGATCTTAGTGCAAATGAACATATTAAGCAGAATTTACTATCAGTTCATCTGATTTGTTTCAGATACACTGCATGTTTTCATCTTTTTTTGTATTTTCTTTCATCAAAATATGGAAATGTAAATGTATTTGTAGTATTTCACAAGTTCTGCCTTACTGCATACTTTGTTTACCAGCCATACCTACTCAAATCTCATTTACTGATTTCTTATATCAGGGCACAGATTACACCAAGTCTGTATTGTGACTCTCCCGAGATAAGCTTGTACCCCTACACAGTGTTCCCCTGCAAGAGCTTCACCTCTATCATATCGGGGTTAACACAAGAGGTTGTTTTCAGCATTGTGTGTCACTAACTTCATTCTGCTGTCTTCATACTGAAATAAATGAAGAACAAGCTCTGTGAAAGCATTAACTGACTGGTAAAATAACTGATAAATGGCAGAAAACTGTTCTGTTCTTACATCAGCTTCTCTATTCTCTGTAGTTTCTTCTCCAATTGAATCGGACCATTTGGAACCCATAGAGATTTTATTTTCTCAGATCAGCATAATATTACCTTTTCAGCACAACATGTAAACTGTCATTACAGCCAATTAAGCAACTTGTTGCAAACAACATACTGTCTCAGCTTGGCACCTTCTCCCAATTAATGACTTGCCCACGAATCAAAAGTTATCATCACGATCTATTACTTGTGATTTTTGACCTAAAAATAATGGAAAAGATATGACTGACTTTCTTTTTTTCTTTATCTACTGTAGCATTAGCACCCTTACCTTAAGCACCTTAGCGTCACACTTTTTTTAAACGTTAAATCATGATCAATTGAATTACTCTTTGAGGAATATTTCCTACAAACAATGCCTAAGTTGAGTCTCCTTGATACTTTAATTTTTAGATCCCTAAAAAACTAAAGTGAGGCATGTAAAGGATAAACAGGCTCACTACATATATTAAAGAAACTGTAAGAGCTGCAATCTAAAAAAACATATATTTTAATGAAAATATGGAGTTTCTTAAGTGTCCTTCACCACCACAGATAAATTGTCTTAGAAGATCACTCAAGACTTGTGCAGAAAGAACTACAAATAGAATTTGACCCTTTGGTATGAAACCCAACTGCTGTATGCCACAGATATGAAGAACATGTTATATTTTGGCCTACACTGTGGGATGAAAACCACAACACAGCTGTGTTTTCTGAAGCTGGGAGAGGGCAGGGAAGTGCTGTCCTGCTGTTGGGGGAGAAGTGCCACAAGGCAGGCAAAAGGGGAATCCCAGGCCATTCCTTTCTCCAAGTGATGTGCTGTTAAGAAGTCCAGTTAGCTGGAGTATATTGTTAGAGTGACCATCAATGAAATATTTAAAAGGATGATATGCAATGACCCACTGTACTAAGACAGTTAAACACTCATCCAGAATTTAACCTGTAACCTCACAGAAACAAGAGTTTGTCAAACATGCTTTCCTCCCCAAAGTATCTTCAATTGTCTGCATTGAGATGTCAGCTGCGCATTGAAGTTTTTATATTTAAAATCAGAGTAAAATTATGAGGATTTAACAGAGATACAAGAAATATTACTGTGAATGTATTACTCATTCACACACTGTAATCAGTAATTAATCAGAAAATTAATTAATCGGTTAAAGCCTTCATGTTGAATTGACCAGAGACTGCCCTGGAACCTAGTTTGGCTCTCTGTGGGCCCTATCAATAACTGAAAAATAAAAACAGTCACAGATGTTAGCTCTGGGCTAGGCACAGAACACACACATTGCATATATATTTCACTACCACATCAACCTTGTTGTGACTGAGAGAGAGAATATCACTATGTCATGAATAAGAAATTGGATAAAAATATACAGCCATTTCTGTACAACATATTCCTGGGAATTGCAGTTTCAATTTGACTTTACTTCAGCTTGTACATTCCAAGGTGCAGAGGTTTTGGAGGATTTTTTTTTTCATATACATTATACAAGCTATACCGATTTTATTCAACTCTCAAAGGCTTTTCTTAGATTTGAAGAGAATATTTTAGCAGACTTTACTCCCAAGCTGCATTCATATTTGTCCGACATAATTGGTATAGATTTTGTTGTTGCTGCTGTTGCTATTGCTGTGGCCAAGGTGAGGGTACAGAATCAGAGGCCTCTGAACATGATTTTTTCTGAAAGAATGCACTACATATGGCCATTAGGAAGATTTCTTCCCGCGCTTCACTGTACCCAAATTGTCTTTGAGAAAAAATGAACTACAGGTTTAAATTCTTGGCCCCTAGGCAGCAGCAACATCTGAATCTTGACAATGCTGAATGAGAAACAGGAAGTCACCAACTTAGGAAGCCTATAACTACGAAGCTCCAATTAAGAAAACACTTACCACGCAAGGGACTGTTTCAAACCAGAGAAATAAACCCAATTTAACATCAAGAGCACTATGCAGCTCAGCAGGGAAAATGATCAGGAAGACTTACCTCTCAGAAACCTTAGCATATAATGGAGAACATCTTAAAACACCTGAGTGGAGAAGTATGCTGCAAAGTAGCATTTTAACACTCCATGAAACCAGAAAGAAAGGTGAGAATATAAGCAGATAATGGAGGGTAATCCTTATGCTATCTGTTAGCACAACGGTGAACAAAATACTGCAAATAATACTCTAGCAATTAAAGCTGAAGAGTGCAGCTTTTCCGTGATGTGTATATGTGTAGATACAAGGCTTAAAACTATTTTTTAAAAAATACAGTTGTTAAATGGTAACATATTCTATCAGCTCATTCACCATTTGTGAAGACTCATACTGAAGAAAAGATACAACTAAGGGTATCTTTCTAGTTTCTTTACATTTATGTTACTGTTGATTTTTGAACAGGCAAACTTAGATCTTCCTAGATATGAAAAGCTTTGCTTAATTTTAAAGCAAACGTATCTGAAACAGAGCTAGCCTCTTAAAAATTAGACACCAAGTAGCACAAGATTAAACAAGTACAATAAGTTATTTTTAACGTTTGATTAAAACAATGCTGAAACCACCTATGTTCATCTATCAGTCAAATGTAAAACTTCAGGGTGAACTCCAAAGTCTTGTACTTAATGTACAGAGTGCTGCCACTGTAATCCACAGAGCTACTTTGATTTATAGCAGCTGAACATCATGCCCATAGTTTAACAGTTTAACGAACGAGGTGTAACAGGTCACCATATTGTTAAATTAAAGAAATGAGCAGAGCTGACCCAGTTAATGACAGGAAACTGAAATCCATATTCTCCTAGTAGCTTTGAATCAGTAGCAGAAAAAAGAATCTGTCAGTGGAAGCATAGTGTCTAGTAGCAATACATCACGCCCAGAAGTTAGCACAGCTTGCAGAAGGCACTCATCAAAGCAAGCACAAATTCTCTCCCCAATACATCACCTCTCCATCTTTCCTATGGAAAATGTTCCTGACAGCAACAGCAAATGTTCATTTTCTGTTTTTTTTTTTCTTTTTTTTTTTCTTTTTTTTTTCTTTTTTTCTGCAACCAGTTTCCAGAATGAAAAATCTAATGTAGTTTTCAAATAGCAGTAATTTCTTAAATATTTATAACTCCTGCCTGGAAGACTAACTGTTTTCAGGCATAGCATCTGCATGTGAACTGTCTCATAATGCAGAAAACAGTAATTTCATATATATGTGTATGTGGGTGTGGGTGTGTGTATATATATACCCATAACAAAAAAAAAAAAAAAAAAAAGAAAAAGCATTTTCTTGAGAGAGAGGTAAATGTTAAACAAAAGTGAAAAATCTTATCAAGGTACCTGCTCATGAGCTCTAATTCAAAAATAACGTCACGTCTGCAAATTTGCATTCCCTTGTCACCTTCAGAATAGAACTGCCAGCTTCCCGATATCCATATTGTGTAAGAAAGACAGACAGAAAAATAGGGTCTGCTGTTAATAGGGAACAATTGATCCCAGGCTAGTGGTTCTTTATTTCAATCCTTTTATACAGACATAGATAGGCAAAGGATAGCAACAGAAGTTTTTGCCTCAAAGAGAAAATGCAGAGTACGTATCAGTGCTGAACCGACAGGCTGGTCTTAAACTACTTTGTCCCTGTCTTTAGAGATGATGAAGCTGGTAATCAACCCAGCCAGGAATCAATATTCCTAGGCACATAAGAGCAGAAGTATACATCTGGAAGGGTGGGCTACAGAAGTATTAAATTATCAGCTTAAATCACATAAAGCTTCAGGACCTTGTAATATCCATCGAAAAACATCTCAGATATGTGCTTGGAAACTTGGTGAACCTTTAATTTATATTTATATAATTTATATTTATAAAAGTTCAGTAGCTTGAAGAGAATTTGAAGAGCAATATAAATTCTTTACTTTTAAACAGTGCAGAGACAACATACACATGTAAACAGAGCATTTATCAAGAGATATAATCTTGGGAAATATCTCAAAGGATAAAGTACCATCTCAAAAAGCATAAGGTAACAGATTAAGACAATCAAGAAAGTGGCATTCACAATTATCTTGAATTTGCAGGCTGGAGATTGCTTTTTTTTCTTTTTTTTTCTCTTTTGGCATGATACATTGAAGAAAAAATATACCTACATTTTCAATAAACATGAAAATGTCTCAGTGCTACAGAGATTAATGGCTGTGATAAAAAGTGATGGAGCAGCAGTCAGAGATAGGTAAACAGCCATTATTTGAATGAAGTTTGTAATCAAGGATAGTGAGATGAGGTTTTTATGATCTATATCACTCTGAGACATGTTAGTCTCAGAATACTGAAGAGGAACTGCAAGGGGTCTTGGGTTTTATACTGTCCACACAAGCTCTAGAGTTGCTGAATTTATTTCTGAGGGGAAAAAAAAGGCAAAACAAGAAAATAGTTCTGATTTTGGGGCTCAGAACCAGGGACTCACTGGAAGTCCTTCCTGCACTACCGAATGAGCACCAAAAAGGCATGTGTGGTGAACTTCCTTCTTTCCAAATTAATTCAGACTCTTTGGGACAAGTCTTAGCATGCTGCTGGAAGAGCCCTACCTCCCCTGGTAGACGATGACAAATAGAAGACTTATTTATTTTTTCTTGCTTGATAGACGGTGTCAGAACTGATGGGATCTGGTAGATAGGATGTATAGTTCCCAACGACCTAATTTGCAGAAAGAAAAGAGCCATGAGTTGAGAATAAGCACATTTTCTATTTGGATATTAGTTACTCTTACCTCTATGTGTTTCTTTTGGAGGGTTAACCCAGACATTCCAGTATGGTCTAATCAAGGAAAAGCAGAACAAGATGAAATGAGATTTAGCTGTTTTATAGTGCAGAGGTAGTTTCAGGAAGACTGAGTCGGGACAAACAGAAGAAGGAAGAATAGAAGTTGTGATGATCATAACAAAGGGAGAGAAAAACTAATCAAAAGTTTGAGATCAAAAGTACTGCAGATGAATTCAAAAGTATTGAGCGTTAGCAAGCCCTGTTCCTTTTAGTCTTACATTTAAAATGGTGTTTGGGAAAAAAGTAATTATAGAAAGTACAATAAATTAAAACAAAATGATAAAATAGGTGCATCATGACTGTTTGAGCTCTACAGTCCTGGTAATAGATTAAATTTTTTTGTATGGATACTTGAAAAAAAATCTAACTAATTAAAATGTCACTAATATCACCAATAAGCTATGTTTTTCTCCATGGTTTTAGCAGGAGAGATGCTCTTTTCAAGATACTTTTTTTCAAGATATTCTTCCCTGTGTTATAAAGCAGTAGGAACAACAACTTCTTCTGGGGACAGGTATTTCAAACCTGTATGACATACTCATGCATACAATAAGAAAAAAGACTATATGAAAACAATATATTTCTTTAAATATTTCACATGATCCCTGTGCCTAATTCCAAAGTTAAATACCTTATTTCTGTAAGGAACATACTGTAGTGACAGTATGGAAAATGTTATCACTTTAGAACATATGATTAACCCATATACTGCCCAAGAAAATGATAAGTGTGGTTTTCTATGTTATGCATTATTTAATAATTATCCTAATTATCTCACCAGCAGTAACAGAGGTCTAATGCAGATATTTTTGTTGTTTGGGAATGTTTCTCAGGCAAATACTAGTAATACATCACAGTAAATGGAAAAAAATAACAAACAAATATTAACATATTAAGTTTTAATACACACACAAGTTTGGGGGTATTTTTGTAAAATTAGTGTATTTCCCATTTCCAAGGTTGCAAGACCTATAACTTCTTTCTGCTCTTTGATGTTGCAGAATCACCAACTCTTTGAAATGCAGGAGCAGCAGATCCAAATCACTCTCAATCGACATTAGTGATAAGCCATTCAATCTCCTATCCCACAGCTGACCTCACTCTGGTTTTGATCAGAACTAATTTGGGTAAAAGACCATTCACCTTCACAGACTGACAGAGAGACAGTCAGGTAAATTGAAAGTTATTTATGTCAGCATTTCAATATTGTATTTGAAGTATCTATACAATCAACATTATACAAAATAGACTCTATGCTAGCTGATCTTTCAGTTCAGGAGAAGTAGATTAGAAACTAATATTTTGACATAAGCTAAACAAAGTCTGGTGTACATTCATATTTTCTGAATATTTTGGGCTATAAACTGACAGTAGAAGCTTTCATGCAGTGGTATCAAATATGTGATAATGCCTGTGAGAAATTCAAAATGATTTTAGGCAGCAATGTCCCAAACTTCACTCTGCTGTTAGGGGATAATATATCTGCATGTGTATTTCAACTTGACTTTTCAAAAACACACCATACTTTTGCAAATTAAGCTGTAAAAATGGTCTTCATCTTTCCAGTGCTTGCTCAGTACTATGAAGTAACATATTTTGATCAGGTTTTTATCTCAAAATAAAAACTTAGTACAGGAGAGATGGTGGTAGACTTGTATAAACAATTTTGTTACAAATAATTTTGCCCAGGAAAAGCTTAAGAACCCTAGTTCCAGTAGACTGGTAGTGAAATCCGTAGTAAAGTTGGGACATCCTATTCAATCTGCAAATATTTGTTCCTCTGAAATGTTGACATAAATGTTGATATAAATACTTTTCAATTTATCTGACTGTTTGTAACAATTTATTCCAATTTCAAAGGCCCAAAACTTAGCATATTAAAACAATATGTTTCCAAAAACACATCATGTAGGCTATTCAGTTTTCAATAAATCTGTTTTGTCATACAGTATACAGCTTTATGCTAGTGGTAATTTTTTTTCCCTTCTGTATCATTCTCCTATATGATAGGAGTTTGATCCCATTTGATCCTCAGTTTTCTTACAAAACTTGGTTTTGAAACCTTTGAATATATGTATTTCTCTCCTCTGGACTTCCTCCAACCAGTACCTATAACACACTGTTGAAGAGATGTAGTCTATATTTGTGTTCATGTGAAAATTATTTGCATTTTTTTTAGAAACTTGAGTTTACTGAGTGTTATTCAACCTCTAATCCACAACAATGAAATTCTATTAACCCTCTACTAACAGCCAGTCTGTATTTCTGCAATTAATAAATCCTGATAGTCTTAGGCTTTTCAGTTTCCTATCCCTGAGGCTTCTTTAGAAGCTCTTCAGAATATAAATGCTTTAGATTTGCAAATATTTAAGCCTACACATCTACCTTTTATGTTCTGACATTTCTTACCCTGTAACAGCAAAAATCCTCGGCACAGGCACTTTAAATGAAGCTTGAAACAACTATTTATTTATGTGCCCACACAAATAGAAAAGCTGAGATCAGACAGCAGGGGAAAAGGTATTTTTGAAGGTTCTAGTATATAGAGAAGACTATGATTTTTCCTCTACAAACTGTGCTAAGAAAGATTTATCAAGCATTATGATGGCTATGGGAAACAGAAGGCACTCTGAAAGACAGAAGGCAATTTCTTTCCCTTTCATTTTTGTCACTTCTTAAAACTAATTGAAATTTTGGGCCAGCAACAAACCTTCAGAGAAAACAGGGTAGCCACTAGTCTTTAGAAGAAAGCTTATTGGCCTTATGTTGGTCTAAATAGGCAGATCTTCAAAGTTATTTTATAATATAAAAATAACAGAATTTTATTTCAAAAGATTTATAGACTCTCCATTCTTTCTCTTGAGTTCTTAACTAAATCCCCAGAGAGACTGGGAAAGGTGATTCACACAGAAGCAACTTTGATAGACACAATGAAATTCAATACCTCAGAAAGAAGCAGCTTCCCAGATGTCAATGAGAACAATATTCAGGAAATCATTTAAAATTCCTCACTTCTCTCAAAAGTATCAATAAATAAAGGAAAGAAGCATTTCATTTCAGTGGCTAGAAGATCTGGGTGTTCTGAAAGGCTGTTAAGCGGATAGCTCCGGCACATGAAAAATGCATGCTAACTGCTTTGTTCTTATGTCAGTTATTTAACACATATATAAATCAGCTTGCAAGATATAGAGCTTAATCTTTTCTGGTTTTATTGCTTTACCATTTCACTGTATTTTTCTTGCATTTTAGGAAGATGAAACTTTGATTTAAAATTGAGCATCTGTGGGCCGGAATGTCAATACTGCACGTACCACCCAGACAGTTGTCCCAGCGAGGACTGCAGGATCATTAGGCTTTAGAGGTATCATCCCAACTATGGATCCATTTAATTGGTGATCTCTAATGAATTCTCACTGACTAAGCATTCATACAGGACTGTAATGTCCTTTGGGCAAGGGCTGCTTGTCTGCAGTATGAAGCACAGTACAGTCTTCATCCTGCTCAGAGCTCCTAGGTGCTACCACAGAGTACATCATTATTTATGTTCATTTGTTTTCACTTCCAATAAGAAATGGTAGTTTATTCATCAAAGATACAATTGACTATGTTTGATCTGTTTTATATTCACTTCTTTTCTTTTTATACAACATTAAAACTGAAAGACAGACAAGTCCTTCTGGGGCATGGAGGCCACTCTCCTCCTATTGCAGGCACCCAAGCCTTAGAGTGCCCTCAGAGAACAAACCATCAAGGAAATTCTTTATGCCCCATCTTGCCTGGAAGCAGAGATTTCTAGTCCCACTACCCTTACTTGCCTGCAGGTTTTGTTCTGTCTTCCATGTTCACACTTTCCTTTTATTACTACATATTGATATCCCCTATTCTTGCCTTCTTTCTCTTGCTAGGCCTTTCAGAAGTTCCTATCTTCTTCTGCCAAACTCTTTGATCTCCATCACATCTCTAATACTTATTTTTTTGCTGTTGTTCAAGCACGCCCATACACAGGACACTGATGCATCCTGTACATGTAAACAAAAAGAAATGCTGATAGAGCTATACATGCATATGTTACATACACACAGGGAACATTCTATGCACTCCAGTAAATACTGAATAGGTTTTACACTGTTCCTATCCAAACAGAAATATTCAGCACCACATTGCTTCTCATGTTTAAATTGGCTTGCTTACTCACATGCACTCTCCTATCTCAAAACAGCACACAAACTGGACGGCCAGGCCTGACAGAGAAGCAGTTTTATCAAAGCACAATACCACTAAGAATAATGAATTAAATTTTGTCTTTACAAAAATGTACTTTTTAAGTATTTCATCTGATTAGAGCAGATTTTCTTACAATGATCTGATGTCAACACCCTGACATTTTACTTCTGCTTGAAGTATTTTTTACAAATTAAGGTTCTACTCTCATCTACATACTCCTTATCTCCTGCATACAGAATGTACTTGTGCAGGTAAAACCACACCTAGCTCTTAGGCATTATGTTGCTGAGTATCACATCTCCCAAGTCCCCTTTACATTTGGCTTTAAGTGTTTTTTTTTTCATAGAGATATATTTAGTACAGATGGCAAGTCATAAAACCGTTAGAGAAATTATTTATTCTAAAATATTTCACCAAGAAAAACTCACTGAGATGACACAGTTCATTACCAAAACTACCCTGAGGTAAAATATGTTGGTAGAAAAGTCAACTAAATAACACATACAAAAGACAATTATGGACAGTTATGAGTTCTTTAGAAAAGAAAAAGCTTTAAAGGCTGTAAAACTAGAAGCTGAAGTCTTTTTGCATTAATAGTTGTTTACACGTTCATATACAGAGCAGCTGTGTAACATGCAGACTCTGTTAACTTTCATACTCATTAGCTCTATGCATTCAAACACATTTTTCAGTCTAATAAGGTACCAGATTACCTTTTTTAATTACATTTTTTGATATTAAAAGTACAAGCTAACTTCTGCTAAAATGAGCTACATTCACCTAAAGAAGGGCTGCATTGGCTCCATACAGGAATATAGGACAAGGAAAGCGGTAAAGAACATACTTGTGAGATATGAGATGATCAATGCATGGGGACGTGGATAGTCAAAAGCAACAACAAGTAAGTTTACCATAGAAACAATCCAGCCAGAACTTTAGACAGCAGTCTGGTCACATAAGCCCAGATTTTCCAGTCCCCAGCTTTCACAGATCAGGGGTCTAAGAATATGATGGAATGGACTTGAAAAGCAATATGTAAATTTTATGATATTTAGCAGAAACACTAAAACATTACATGTCTGTATTTTGCATATCTGATAGCTCTTTGTTTTGCAGTTTTATTCCAGTGCCTCCAAGAGGAGGCATTTCTGTTAAAAATTCCAAGAATTATTTATTATCCAAGAAAATTTATGGGTGCAAGTTCAAACACAGGAAGTTCCACCTCCATGTGAGGAAGAACTTCTTTCCAGTGGGGGTGACAGAGCCCTGGCACAGGCTGCCCAGAGAGGCTGTGGAGTCTTCTTCTCTGGAGATCTTCCAAACCCGCCTGGATGGCACCCTGTGCTACGTGCTCTGGGTGTCCCTGCTGGAGCAGGGGGGTTGGACTAGATGATCTCTAGAGGTCCTTTCCAACCTCAACCATTCTGTGATTCTGTCACTATCGCAAGATGAGCTGTTTCTGAACCATCTTCCATGCCTGCTCTTATCTGGTAGGGCCCTTAGCTGGTAGGCCCTCAGTCTAGAATCTCTCTGCAGCTCCTGTACTATGCATGCCTGTGTGATTTAGGTGATTCAAAGCTGTTACATAGGCTCTTCTCCTAGGGCAACTCACAGTTAATGTTGACATAAGTAACTCTAGCTTAGTTATTTTTAATTATGAATCATCTGTCATGTCTCTCATTTTAATAGAAACTAAATAACACTTCCTGTGCTCGTTCACAGTAGCAACAAATGAACAGTGCTATCTGAACAGAGGTAAAAAAGATAACTTGCACACCTATTTCCTTTAGTACCATCAGTGCCTTTGACTCTTTCCCAGGTTGCGACTGCAAGCTCCTTCTATACTGCGTCTGGGTTACGAGGTGCCATGAGCAACATGAAGACCCAAAAACCTTATATTCACTTTTCCCTTTAAGGCACACCAAACCTACACACTCAGTCTAGAAACACTACAAATCCCATCCTGTTGTGATTAACAGTCCTAGGTCACCTAGGCTGCAAGGACAGCAAGGATAAATAGATTTCTAGGATAGCTGAAAAATACCTGCAATCAGGTAACAGGATGCCTTGAAGCATAAGGAGTATCCATGTTTTCACAGCAGGAACAGTTGGAAGGTCGCCGTGGGTTCTTTAAAAGGAAAGAGCAAACAGCGAATCAGGCCTCCAGCAAAGCCTCCTAGCCAGAGCATGTGTCTTGTTACTAAGCTCACAGAACTGAACAAGACCAGGTACACACCACCACTTTTTAGAAAGATTTGAACATGTCTTCCCCTGATATTCAAACCTATAGAGCATGTGGTTCCAAGACAACTTAAGAGAGTCTCTCAATCAATGCCTCTTTCACCTGAGTTAAGGAGAACTTCTTGAACAGCTGGAACAAGTGGTCTGAGAACAGAAGGGAACTTTACACTCTCTGGGCTTAGTTATAGATACCAAAACCAAGAGTGTTTCTCTTTTCTTCATTACTTTATTATTTACATCACTCAACAGAAAAAGTTTACTAGTTACAAAATGAGTGAAATTCTCGGGATTCCCATTAAGTCTTTCTGATTTGGAAAATAATTCTGACTAAAGCAATGCATGTGATTTTCAATAAAAAAGAAGGATTTTGGATAGGATAAATCAAATCTGGAGGAAAAAAATAAAATTCCTTAGTGAGTTGGCACTAAAAAAAAAAAAAAAAAAAACAGATAAAAGCCATTTGTGTTCTCTTGGATAGCACAATTTTCGTATAAATGACGTCCTACCTTCATGTTCATGTATTTCACCTAAGTTCTTTCGTAGGCATCATTACCACACCAGTGAACTCATTCATGAGACAAAAGCAACCTGTTTGCAAAAGCTGAAGCACATATCTTAAGCATGTCTCTTTACCACAGTGTCATTTTGCATGTAGTTAAAATATCTATCCCTAAGAGTTCATGCCCAAAGACCTCAGAAACTACTGGCCACTTATTTTCCATTAGCTCCAGAGAGTTTTAAATAAGCTTGAGATCTCTATGAAGTCTTTTCCAGAAATATTTTGCTTTACAGTAAAAAAGGGCAATGTAAACGAATCTCAGAAGTGGAAATTTTGCTTATCTTCAACTTTCACTTCCTTCCCAGAAGGTATAAAAAAAGCAGAATTGTATCCATGATTTACATTAATTTTCTGAACATTTGGATTTTACCTTTCCCTAGAAAGAATATTTGTGGGGTTATTTTTAGCAGAATTACATCTTATTAGCAGAATTATTTCTTTCATTCGCTTCCTCTCAGATACTGAAAGAAAATGCAGATTTAGTATCCTGATCATAGCAATGCACTGTCTTCACTATTTGGCTATCAAATGAGGTTGATGCATTTTGCTCTGATAAAGTTTCAACCATGATTTCAAAGTCATTTTCCAAATAACATGTTCTCAATTAGTGAGTTGGCACTAAATAACTTTCAGTTTTGACAATCAGTACTTTCCAATCCTGCAAGAAATCCTGGAAAATTTACTGGTAACTTAAGTCTTTCCTCTCCCTTCCTTCTTCAAATATAAAATTCCTTAGATCTTAGAGTTTCGAGAAGAGCACTGCACTGAGAACAACCTTTGTCATCATCAAAGACACCAGAGTGGGTTACATGTCCCATTTACTCGTCTTAGCAACCCAACTTGTAATACTCTATGGGAAAAACAAATTGTTTTCATAGCCCCAGTTCTCTTTGAAATCTTAGCTTATACATTCAGGCAAGATAAAAGCACATAGACAGATGGACGAAGACATGTTCATTAGAAAAAAAATCCATGTAATCCCTTTCTTCTCCAAAACATACATTACAGTGTGTTGACTATCTGCAGATACATCCTAAAAGAAATATGAATACAGCACAATAAAGTGAGTTTATTTTCCTTTTTCATGCCAATGTGAAATGAGTTTACATGATGCAATATTCTACCAGCAGAAGAACTGCATCAGGAGGGTGTTAATGCCATTTATGTATCCATTTGGAACTTCTAATGAAAACTGTTTAGGAAACAAATGGCTAATTATGTTCTTCATGCAAAATAATTAAACATTCAGAACATGATATTCAGCAAAGCTAGAGATTAGTAATTAAATATGATATTCAATTTTATCTAAAAGGATAGATTACAATCAGTCAGGGAAAAAAAAAAAAAGAAAAAAGAAACTATACATCACCCATGAGGTAGAATGAGGTAGAAAGCTGCTCAGTAAGGAATTTAGCAGCAGAAATATTATGTCTGGAATAGTTCCAGAGATTCATACTTGCATTTGTATTTTCTCATGTATACTACTTGATATTTAACAAACTTGGATAATAATGCACTAGATGGAATTCAATCACTTCTATGAATCACTTAACATTCTGAGTCCCTAATCTTCACAACTATAATGTACTATATGACTGTAACCCACCTGCCCGAATGAGGCAAAATTATGCCAGAGCAGGAAAAAAGAATAGCTTCCTTGTCTGCATTAGGACACATCTCCAGCGGAAAACAAAGATATGTCCATGAGTCGCAGTGCCTACTGAGAGCAGCGTAGCTGCACGGCAGCGTTGCTCTGGCTGCAATGAACTCTGCTCGTGCACTCCCCTCTGAGACTGGAGCCTCCTCTTCCAGCCTGCACTCGCACCTCTCCAGACAGCACAGCCAAAGAGCCAGACAGTCTGTGCAGAAGCATCTATAATGGGCTCAGTCAGGGATATCTCCTAATATAAGCAAGATGTTGTGCCTAGTTTCTAAGAGTTCCTACTTCCTAGTTCTTACAATCCCAAAGTTATTTTTATACAGCCGTGAAACCCTTCACAGGGCTCTCAGGAGCATAGACTAACCTTGGGATCTACCGGCACTTCATGTGTAACTGAACAATTGACACAGCCATATGGCTCTAAGATCACCAGCTCCTGTGTGAAGTGACCTAACCATCACAAACTGGTAAAACATGTCACAGCAAAGGGACATGGCTTACACTTCGTTTAGCTCAAAAAACAGTATCAGCATTTTGTTCAAATTTCCCATTTCCAAATGCATTAAAGCAAACACATTTGCATACTGTGAGGAGAGATATGTGTCTTTTTGGACTACATTTGCAGAGGAAGCTAAGGCTTCCTCTGTATTTTTATACTACTTAACTGTCAGTGTGTATAATAATTATAGACTGTAAATGTTCCCAAAGAAGGATAAGTGAAAGGAAATAGTGGTGGGCAATCTTTGGCAGGAGGCAACAGCAAGGCCAGAAATGCGCGTAGCAGCGCACGGCATGAGGACACTATTAGTCACTGATCGTTCTCCTCTGCCACTTCCAGCATTGTTTGGTAGCACACACAGTGAGGGAGTTAAGTTCAGAATGGTACCTAATTGTTTTTATCATTAATCGTGGTTAGATAAATATCAGCTGGGAGACATGCAGTAGTAATTATTTTCTCCCCTCTCCTTTTCCTAATAATATATCTTTCAAGTATATTTATAAATTATGGCTTCTTCAAAAGGATTTCTGTTTTCTTTTCTAAATGTTTAGATTTATATAAATAAAGCTTATATTAAATTAAAAATGAAATACAAGTAGTTTAACCATACAATCCCAACTGTTACTACTGGGAAAAGCCTTCATTATGTCATCTATTGCAATTCTCTGCTGGTGAAGAACAGAATATTACAGTGATTTTTTTTTAATCCAGTAACAATCCCAGAAAGTATCCCCAGTAGGCAATGTTGTTACATGCATGATCATCTCCATATGAAACCTAGATAAAAAAGTTTTCCTGAAGATGAAGAGAGAAGTAGCCTCAGGAGAGTAACCTGCTTGTGGTAGATACCATATGCTGTGGTAGATACCACAGAACAGTCCAGCTGGCAGCCTGCGGGCTGGACTCCATAACAGGCAGTTTCTGATTGGTCTCCCAACTTAAGTGGCCACAACCATTTCAGCCATGAATGTCCAAGCCCAGAGAATCTGGGCCAGTGATATATTTGGGAAGGAGAGATTAGGGCTAGGCCTTTGCCTTAGCAAGAAGGATCAAGATCCCAACACGGAGTTAAGGACAGTCATCAAACATGGAAGAGAGGTCACAAAGTCTATGATCCAAATGCCTCCGCAATTTTTCCTCAATATTTCCTTTCCGGTTCCATGAAACAGTGTATTAGCTGTGACAAAATGTGAGTAGTACTCACTGAACTGTTTGTGAGTTTGGGTTGGCTACAGATCAAGACATTGCTGAAAAAGGGGAAGACTTCAGCCATTAATCTCATAGATGTAATACATTTATACCCAAAATATGTGTAACTGAGTAAAAATTGCACAAAACATTTATAGGGACAAAAGTGAAATCACATTAAGTAGACACTAGGGAAATCTTCAGATGTTTAGACATGAAGTAAAAAGGAAAGGGAGGAGTGTTACAAATCCAGTATATATTCTTTAATAGTATACCTGAAAAGTCTATTGTCTCACTTAAACATTATCAGTAGCTTAAACACTCTGATCAAACTTGTTCCTTTGAGAACTCTTAAAATATTTCATACTCTTTGAAGTTAACAGGAGTCAGTGATCATACAGAGTACCTGTGAAAAGAGATCATGAAGAACGTGGCTTGCAGAAGGAAATGGACATCATTTCCTTCATATACCCACTTAGCTATGGGGGAGAAGGGAAAATTAAGCAATTTGGTGCTGCCCTGTCTACTCTGGGTTTCTCTCGGACAAGTATTAGATAGTCTGTTATTCAGGCAGCACCACGATGAACCCCAGAAAGAAGACACCGGGGCCCTGTGAAGCCAAGACTGATTGACTCAATGTGATTTCATTCCTTTAAACTACTCCCGGCTTTTAGCACCATTTTCAGGATGAGTGAAAAAGGGAAGTGAGGGAAAGATGATCAGCCTCCTTAATATTGACTGAAAACCTAGAAACTAGCTAACTAACAGTAACTTTCCAGGCTGAATGAAAAACACACCAGCAATGGAAATGTGGCATTTCTCAACCTGCATTTGCTCTCTGACCTAGATATCCAGCTTCTAATGCTGTCCATAAGAGGGTACATATTAACAGAGGTTGTAAAGTCAAGGCCTGAATTAGATATGTCAAGTAATTCTGTTTTCATTTATCAATGTGACTAGTAGCAATTTTGTCAAGGAATTTTGTTTAAAACTCCAATGATTTTTATCTTGACAGCGCCTCTGTAAAAACTAAGAGGAATCCCTATTAATTATTTATCGCTTCTAAAATGCACTGAACAGCTTTGCTGAAAATTACCACGCTTTTATTTATAGAACACTGGCACATGTATAGATAGGCTCAAAATTCATTATTTATATACTGCTGAGTTTATTTTAAGAATCAAGTTCACAAATTACTATCATGTACGGTGATGCACTCATTCAGCTTTAGTGGAGTGAGCACATGCTGAAAAAACAAATGCTACACAGAACATTCTTGTAAATTTGGAAAGGAGACAACTCATAACCCCATCAGTTACCAAAGAAACGTCTCTAGCAGGGATCTTAATGTTGATGGAAATAATACTAGTAGGTCTGCTTTGATCATTCCTAGTTTTCTAGTCAGTGCTTAGTTCTTTAATCTTTAGTTTTAGCATTTTAGTCAGCGTTAGTTACTCAGTACCATCTAGCTGTTTTAAATGAGGGATAGCAGAAAACAGACATGCATGAAATAGAGTGGACCTATTCCTGTACTCAGAAGTCCTGATTCCTAAAGATGCGCAAGGTTAGCAGCATAGGAACCTATGCATTAAGCTTTTTTCCTAACCCATTGCAAAAATGCAACCCTCTTCCACATCACGAATGATCTCTCTTAAAAGGATTTTTGATGTTACTAACATTCTGAAAAATCCCAAACAACTGATGCCCTACATTGACAGGAAATATTGGAATTGGCCTGCAAAATACAAACATTAGACATTCAAAGATTTATAGAGAAAAAGCTTATAACTACAGTCCTGTGGCCTTGTACCTAGCAAGACTCAGTGCAGTCCACTTTCATCATGTAAGTAATGTACCTTGAATATTTCATGCATGTAATCTCAGGTGACTAAGTAGCTTTCTGCACATTGCATAATTTGCTCATAATCTCAGTGCCTCTTGTTCCATTTAAAGCTAAGTGCCACTGTTTTAAAACTGGCCCATACAAATGACTCAGTCTAGTCAAGAACGATTACATCTTACAAAGCCCTCAACCTCACCCTTGCTGCCACCCATCCTTATTGCCAGGATGAACCGTTTAACCCAGTGAAAACACTCAAACAAAGCCAGGCAATGGGCCCTACTAAACATTTGGCACTGTGTAATTTTTAGTCGCTAGGGGAGAGCCGGGAGCGCAAGCAAGAAGCTGAGCTGTGACATATGAGGTGTGCTCTGTTTAGGGAGGCTAACAACATTAACCTTCAAGGAAGAAAAGCCAGGCCTAGTGCTTTAAAAATTACTTGGACCAATCTTTCACCATGACAAGCATTAGTAATGAATAATTAAGCATTTAATATAATGTTGCTGTGGTGAAAAATGATAATTTTACAATTGATGGTCCCCAAACCTATTCAGTGTTATTATGGTGGAAAAAAAGAAGGGAGTCTTGATGAAATGCATGTTTTTCTGTGGCTTTTTTTTTCTTTTTTTCCCTTCTTTTTTTCTGATGGTTGGGCTGAAGGAGTTACAGTTATTAGGTTCAAAATCTTCTCAGAGCTGAACAGTGGCCCTGCTGAGAGAATTTCATGAAAAATTTAAAAAGGAAAATTCAGCCTGGAACAGTCTCACGTCTCATGCTAACTTGCCTGAGGTCGAATTGTGTTTTTCCCTCTAATTTTCAGCTAATGTCAGGGAAATAAATCATTCAGCAGATGCAAATGCTGAAAATCCTCCAAAACGAAACTTTTAAAAATTTGACTTGGGAACCTATTTTGATTAAGTGATACAGTTATTTAAAACAATTTAACAGATGCTTAACTTCCCATAATGAAATGTTCATTGCAAAAGAAATATTTGAGTAGAATTTCTTTTTACTGTATTCCAACACTTCTCTTTCCTGTTAATAAAATTGAAGTAAGAACTAAGCTGCTGTGACTCCTCGCTGCCTTTTCTCTCTTCCCCAGAACCTGCTGCTGTTAGCAAGAATTTTAACTTACAGATTATCACAAAAAATAAATCTTGGTGAGTTTCATTAAGAGAGAGTGGGGTTTGTCATCATACATCAAAAAATCAGTTCAAACACAACTGATCTACAATCCACTATCTAATACGATAAGGAAGGGTTAAATAAATAATACTTACATCTTATATACTATCAAGAAGCAAAAAAAAAAATGTTTTAAGGCTTTCTTTAGCAGCAGTCTTTACACATAGGTATGACAGTTATATACATTCAGCATATATTTGGTTTGGCTTGCCCATTGACAGACTGAGCCACTGCGAGTTTTCAACGT
Source organism: Crypturellus undulatus (assembly GCA_013389825.1). NCBI lineage: Eukaryota > Metazoa > Chordata > Aves > Tinamiformes > Tinamidae > Crypturellus > Crypturellus undulatus. Next base: position 26,872 of record VWPW01006832.1, on the reverse strand, counting down.
TTCATGAATTACCTTTCAGAAATGAAAAGTTAAAAAAAAAAAATCTAACCGTTTGTAACAGGATTTAGTCTGTTTTCCTTCCAAAGGGGCTGATTGTTTTCCTAACCTTGGTAAAAAATCAAATTTATCTGTGGTAAATATTTCTTTTTGACTCTAAAAACTGCTATGGCAGTAGGGCATGAGGGAAGGCACATGTTTCAGGAAGGTACCGAGCTCTCAGAAATAGCTACAAATCCAAAAAGATTACACAGTTGAAAGTGTTCTCCTGCTTAAGGGTAGATCACAGCAGTTGTGTATAAAAGGTTGCCACATGACTTCTTTTCCCAGGGTTTAAAAGCATTAGCTACCAGGAAATCTAGAATATGGAAAGTCTGGCACTGAATAGTTTATAACTGGACTTCTAGTTCATAATCATGGGCTTCTATAAAGAGATGAACCACAGTGTCTTCTAGAAAGGCTTCTAGCTGTTAAAAAAACAATCATCTGAAGCATCCAGAGCTGGAGCCTTATGACCCCCTGAACACTAATATTTTTCCTTTCTTTCGATAGTGTATTTTTGGCAATAGGGAAAAAAAGAAAATGTGCAGGAGCAGGTTGTTCGTCTCTGAAACCCCGCTTTCTTGAGAAGCAGGCACAGTAGGTCCACAACTAACAGTGGTTTTAAGGAGAACTTAACTATCCTTGTTCCAGATTGCACACTGAGACTGGGAAGACAAGTTTGGGGTTAAGCTACCAAGAGGCACAGTCAAACGTGTTGCTTCATCTCCTTCTAGTCTTATCTCCCCTGCTGTCTGCTCTAAGTATTTCTTTCTCATCAGACCTCAATTTTGTCCTTTCTTCACAGTTTATAATTCATCATTTCAAGTACACACCTTGAAAAGATGCATCTTAAGACTAATTCTGACTACATCGATTCAAAGCCTAATGACTTATGCATTTAATTTAAGAGAATTAATGCAATTTTTAATCTCGCTACAGAGAAGCTGACAAATCACTTCAATCATTGCTACAAAACAACCAGTCATGATCAAGCTTCTTTCCCCCAAAACAAGAAATCAAATAGAATAAAACAGAGTGGAGCTAATGGTTGAAGTGTAGGTTCCTGCATGTTTCTCTTCAGGTTTGTTTTTTCAGAGTTTGATATATTTTTCCTAATCATATATAATATCTTTTCTGATATAACTCTGTAACCTCTGATATATCTAAGTGAAAAAAGTTGCCCAGTGATCAGAGGATCACTGCTACCAGACTGAAAGCAGCCAATCAGCATTTCACTTGTATTTTTGTATGTATTTTCACTAATATATAAACATTTTTGATGACATTTTCCACTGCATTTTAATTAAAGAGAACAAACAGTATATTTTTAGGGCTATCTGCTGGAGCTTATCTCCAGCAGGCACCAGTTAAAACTGGGGCTTTGTTTTGTTTTGTTCTTTCTTAATATGTTAGTTGCTTTGTGGTATTTCTACATTTTTTAAGACAACAGATTGAAATATATACCCATAAGCAAACATTAGTTTCAACAAAAATAACAGGCTAATTTCCAATCACTATTTAATCGCTTGTTCCCAATCTCATCTTTATACTGTAGGAAATCATCGGTAACCACGGTGTAGGGATTAGACTTTGCAAAGGCCCTTATCTCATGTGAATTTATGTGTCTAAACATGGTGGGGTGACAAGCACTTTCAAGCTCATTTTTTTCTGCTTTATGAATTGTTCAGGTGTTACTCAGGCCTGTTCATAAAGTTTTGCAGAGACACTAGAGACAAGACCTATCAGCTTGGACATGGGATCATGATAAAATGTGTTTCCTGCTCCTGACCGGCTGAGCAAGACACCTTCGAAGACTAGAGACACAGTGTCAGCAGCTTCAGAGTCCTGCATCTCTCCACATTCAGATACACTAATATCTTCTTTAAAAGGTGATATTCAAGAACACAAAAATACTGTATTCCATCAGAAACTTTACAGTCTTTAGTGGGAATGACATGCTTTATTCAGCTCCCTGCTCTGGATCTCAGCTTAAAATGGCCACATTGTCTTTCATACGAATTAACTAAGATCTTACATGCTAATTTTAGAATGCAGAATATTTCAAGATAGGATTTATTGTGGGAAATTAGGTGTCTTCTATAAGGGCAAGCTCTGTCAATAACTACTGTGTTTTCATCTCACTGAGTTTGCCTCATGGACAGTGACTATGAAAATGCCAGATAGAAAGGGAGCCCACAGCTGAGGACATCACAGTGTCTATCTTCCCTAATTAATAAATAATACTAGAAAGTACAGTAAACTTCAAGCAAGGAAGGAGAAAGTCTATACAGATTATACAGAGATGTTAACTAGTACTGATATTAAAAAATAAGTATATAAATAACATTATAACACATATTGCATCTACAGAAAAACCTGCAGTTGAATTTTAACATGAGGTCTAGGCCTTAGGCTGACCAGGAATTTGCAGTCAGCATTCAGAAGCTGTCTTTGAATTCAGTATTTTGCTATGGGTGCCAAAAAAACACCCAGGGCTCAAGGCCTAAGATCTCCCAACTCTACTGCGAGATCTGGAATGTTCTATGTTTTCCAAACTTTCCTCTCTGGAAACATCTTCATAAACCCTGGCAAAGAAATGCACCTCAGAACTAATTCGTATTAAGCCAATGCATAAATCCACAGAGGAAAACTGAAGAGAGGTTATTAGAGTGCTTCCAGGATATGAAGAACAATCTACAAAATGTATATAGCAACAGTAAGTTCAAAGAAAAATATATAGGTGAAAAACTACTATAGGCAATAGAAAATAGGAGGGGGGATAATCTCATATAAGTGCAATGCAAAACCGTTAGAACCAATTTCTTGAAGTTTAGGAAACCTGGCAGTTGATGTATGAAAATTTGACTGAGTTTCAACCCAAACCTTGGGCTCTTGGAACACCTACCTGCCTCATTGCTGGGAGAGAAGAGGCCAGTGTTCTGAATGCACAAAACACAAAGGGTTTCTTTTGTATTTATAAACTATGCCAAAATTTGTTGCCATTATGCATCTTCCCACTCATTTACAGAAATATCTACTCCATCACAAAGTCAGATGCAACACTGCATTCCAAACGTGACTTACTTGCAGTCTGCCCTTCTTCCTTCCCTTTCACTTTTTCCTCTCCCTACAAAATTTGCTTTTAGAAATGCTACTGTACAAGACGTGCAATTTAGCTAAAGCAAAGGTTATACTAGTGGATACAGTTTTGCACCTGCAAGACCTGCATTTTGGTCTTAGTCAAACCACCACCTTATTGTGTGACCTTTCCAACTAGTTTAATCTCTTTCCTGTCAGTAGAATGAGATAAGACATTACATACTCTATAAAAGGCTACCCTTCATAAAGCTGTTTTACCAATTCCAGAGGATGAAAGCCAGTAACAATCACATAGAGATCAGACACTTTGATGAATACAAGTGTAACAGAATCTAACAATGAAATGTGGCTCTTTGGTCCAATGAAGATATATAGTCTACTTTTCTTATAAATACTTACATGCATAGACCTACATATATAAAAAGAATATGAAACAGTAAATTCTTATATATAGCTCTAACACAAATTATAATCTTTTCAATTGATTTCCTTTGTTTAAGTTGGCCATAATAGATCCAATACATGGACAAAAGGATTCAAGGAACAGCCACCGAGGGTGCACCCAGTGTGCATGGTTCAGTGTTCACTGAAGCAAAGCAGCCCTACTTCGAGCGTCTTTTCATTTCATCTATCCAATTTTCACTATAGATTTTATCAGATGCCCATAGCTTTGGCAACAGGACCTGACAGAATTTGCAGAAGGTATTTGGGAAAGAGTTCCCTCCACCTAAGTGTGAGGAGGAGACAAAAAGAGAGTCCTTTGGTGGCCTAAGTATATGTGAAACTGGGTGCATTGTAGAACCTGCTTAGATTTCACAGGACAAAAGACTTCTGCCTCAATACAAGGACCATCCAACCCTGAAATCCCTGTGGATGAATCAATACCTTGAAGTGTAGCCATGACAACCATGGAGATCAACAAGGCTCAGTGCACACACTATTCACAGTATTGATTTTTCAGCATGGGACAATAGTGCTCTCAGTGCCTGAATATGGATGAGCAGCAGCTAGCTGAGACAGGCTCCTCCTGCAAAGACTGAAGAGATGCTGTAAGTAGAGAAAAGCACTTCAAGGAATTTCACAGCACTATAGCAAGGGTGACTGGTCTCTGATCATTAGGACAGACTGAAGCCTCTGTGTGTGTTGCTCGTAGCCCTGGGTTTCTGAATAGCTGGCTAGTCATGATCAGGAACAAATTCCCTTTGCTACTCCCTTTTGCTAGAAACAAGTATCACTGAGATGCTGCATACACTTATGACCAGGGTTTAGAACCACAACCCTGAACAGCTTAAGAAAAAAGCTACTGCCTTTAAAAGCAAAATATAGCAAAATGCCACCAGGAGTTCGGAACAGCAGTTCATCTGCTCAGCACAAGCAACACCAGTATGTCATTGCAGAGATCTGACCTACTCTATTCACCTTATACAGAGGCTAGATTCAGACAATTCATGCTTGTGAAGTTCTGGAAAAGAGAGAGAGCATGATTGTGATCTCAGGGGACCTGGAAAGCTTCGCTAATGCAGTTAGCCACAACCGTAGCCACTGATCACAGCCTCTTGCAGTTAGATTCAGCTGGAAAAGTAGTTAATTCAAATGGCTCAGGAAAAAAAAAAGCACTCAGGAATCTGGAACATATTTCCAGAAATGCCCATAATGATTTAACTTTGACATTTTCAGAGTAAGTATTTAATTTTAATAAGTTTTTAAAAAAATCACAAGTGCAAAGCAGGAGAAAGAAAAGCTCTTTGAAAAAAAATACTCAAGATTTGAGAGGTTTGTTTTTCACAACACTGTGAAAGTTATCTACTTCCATCAAAAAATCTTCAAAGTTTGTTAAGAAAATGCTAACCTGGATACAGTAACTTTCAACTGAGACTAGTACAGTGCTTCAGAGAAGCAAATAAGCACTTTCAGTGACCTCCTAGGCACTTTATCAAAGGCCTAAAATTCCTACCTAAACCTGTGCCAATGCCTACCAGAGACTGCATTTTATAACACCACGCTGAAGGCTCCTACTGGCTGACCCAAAGCTGGCAATGAATGTGCACGCAGTTGTTTCAGGGCTCAAAGCCCACAGGCACAGGGAGCCAAGCCTGCTGTGGGCTTTTCCATGCTGCCTAGTGGGAGCAGTTCCTGGAATAGTCAAGTTTGGTTTCTCCAGGAAAACAGGGTGATCCACTACGAATGTCATCTCAGGAGTGGGCAACAGTGCAGACAATCTCAAGACAGGAACTTGGGCCAAAAGCCATCGAGAGAGCTAACATATTTGACTTCAAAGATATCCCTTTTGCTAATCAAAGCTTTCAGCTGAACACTTCTGACTACAAGTGCTCAAGCGTTGATTTGTCAAGAACTTGACATTTTCTGTAAGAACATTCTATTCCATTCAGAAGAAAAATATATTTAAATGTTTACTCCGTAATTTTAGAGCTATGCAATCACTATGGCTACAGACACCATATTAAAAACCCAAATAAGATATTGCTAACATCATATTGAAAAATTTCTTGTGAGATTAATATAGCAAGGAATTCCACCAGTCTTATCACATTACTCAAGGAAGATTACATTTTGAACCTGTAGCTTTAGAGATCCACAAAACTTTTTTGGAATCTTTAACTCAACTTGATTTTATCTTTTTGTCTTTTCTTTCTTTCTTTTTTTTATTGGAGACACCTCGTTGTCTGAGTATATGTTCAGAAAAGAGGCATCTAGAGGAGATTCCCAGAATATATTTGTAGTCAATTGCTGTTTAGGCCAGTCATCAATATCTCTTTTTTCTCAAGAAATATGGCACTGATAATTACCACAAAGCTATTACAAGTAAACCAATGAACTTTTAATGAGTCAGCAAAAGTTTTTAAAAAAATAGTAGTGTACCAGTTATTCTAAGAATATAGGAAATATTTACACCGGTTATTTCCTCTCCAAACTTATGTTGTTTTGTTCTGTTGCAAGTCTGCAGCTGATCCTCACTGATGTTAATGTCAACATGGCTCCTTTTTTTTCCCTGGAGTTATGCCAATTTGTAGCAAGAAGGAATTTAGTCAAGCTATTTTGTGGAAAATAGCACCCAATTACCAAGGGCAAGGATTTCTAAAAAGTCACATTCAGATAAAACTATGAATTCCATTTCACCAAGTGCTTGTACTCTAGCACCTTCATTCTATGTGGATACTCAAAGCACAGCAGGGACATCAACATTTGTTACTGTGACTAACAGAACTTCAGCTACACCTGCTGGTGCTCACTCATCAGGCCACGAGACGTGCACCTTCCACCGTCCTTGCTCAGTCACTGCCGAGATACGGACTCACATTTTCCATCCTCCCTTACCTACTAGCCCGAGCTCCTGCAGTATCATCCACTGGCAAAAGAACTGTAAGAACTATAGAATCTAAAGATATACATTGAAAGGTAGGTAAGGCCTGTTTGTTGCCTATTTACTGATGTCTCACAGCATGAAGCTATGTAGATAGTGATTATATTTTGTTAATATGAAATATAACCTGAGTAAACAATACTCAACAAATGAACATTAGTGTTATTATTGTGGTGAAAAAAAAATCATGCCTATTCAGCATTAAAAACATTACTTGAGGCAAAACTGTTTTGCAAAAGTATTTCCATATTCGACATCATGCAATAATGAACTATGATTGCAGTCTTTGGTAAATGAACTTGCTCAGCTTCAGCACATGCCTCATAATGCACCTGAGATAACTGTTAATGGTGCATGACATTTATGCACCTGTTCCTCTTTCTGCTGATCTGTATTCCTTTATTGAAAATAATGTGGTCTTGTTTCTAATTGCATGCATCTGCCCACAGTTCAAAGACCCTAATTCTTTCTCATTAACAGGTAGCTAATCATTTAAAGAACCTGTCTGTGCAATTCATGAATTGTCTGTAACATTACGATCTCTGAATACGCCTATGTTAGAATGCAAAGTTCTATGTAAAGATTTGACTTTGTATGTATATTACCTTATATTTTCTATTTTGAACATTTTTCAAGAGTAGCAAACAGAAGTAGAGTAGTAGAACTAACAGAAGAGGTTTATTTATTTAAGCTTTATTTATTTTTTATTTAGTTTTTATTTATTGTAGGCAACAAGCCAACTGCCACCAAGAGGAACAGGTCTCTGCAGGATATGGACCCCAATGCAACCATAACACTCGGCTGTGACTGTAATGACCTGATAGAAACTGATATGAGGGATACCTGACAAAGTCTGGAGAGTTGCACAAGGGCAGAAACATCTGTATTCCTTCCCGTTTTCAGCTAAAACCATAGGGAAACTGTCTGCAGTAAAAACCCGGTGAAGTAAAGGGAGGACACATTGTCTTTTTTAACAGATGGATTTTCCACTATTTCCAGCAGAACAGTTAACTAGAACAAGAAAGTTCATTGTTTTTTTTTCTAATGCAATATGAACTCCTGTATTTCATCTCTGAGAAAATGCACTTATGATTGGAAACTGCTCCAGTTTGCATTCTGTTCCTTACGTTTTAATTTGTACATCATACTCTATTTATGTAACCACAGAAAGACTCAATGATCTGTGGAGACTGTAGATAAGCAGGTTTCAGATGTCTTCCCAATTCAGAGGCCAAAAACAGGGGATAGTATCACACTCCTGCTGAGTTTAACTTGGAGGAAGTATTTAAAGAGACTATTTCTCTTCATACACTTATCAATATGATGAATATTTTTGCAACAAGAGACAAGAGATCAATCTTGTGAATCATTTCAGGCTTTTTTTCCAGAATGTCTACCAGTGTTTCCCAGGCCATATTTGTGTTTGTTACTTTTTGTTTCAGTAGTACCTAGCACTTCCTCTGTTTAAACAGCACCCTAAAAGTATATTGTTCCGCAAATATATGTACAGCACCTCAAATATATATACTTCATTTAGTCAAGATAATTTTCAGTGTCAATTTTATGCTTCAAATTGCTGAAAAAGGTATCACTGAAAACTTTCTAAAAATTCATAAAAGCATGTATCAAATCCTGCAAATTATTTACTGCTTGTATAAAATACACATTCACGGTTTAAAGGAGTCAGAACAAAACAAATTTGCACAGGACAGTATACTAAATTAGAACTTGAAGTAATTACTAACATAATTTCCAGGATATTGTAATGGCTGTAAAGCCCACTCTACGTAATACTCTTTCTAATGCTTAATACGCTTTTTACTGAAGACATTACACTGCCTGTGATGGTCAGTGAAGGCTTCTAAATCCTTTTATCAGTGAATTTAGATAGATCTGTTGGTTTGGCAACTAAATATTGATGCAAAACAGAATCAGTAATAAAGTAGGAAACTGAGAGGCTGATTTGTGGCACATGTTTGCAGATGGAAAATAAAGAACCATTTTGTAAAAGCATTTGAGTCACCTATTTCTATCCTGTGAGATAGCAACCATTAGCCCAGAAGAATTAGTGACTTGCAAATTAATTTGTTTAATTCAATTAGTCTACAAGAGAACTGACGAGGGCTAAATTCTATGCAGTGGTTACAAAAGGACTTTTGTGTAGAAGAATGGTTAGCTGGCAACACTGAGGAAAAAGTTTTTATAGATGTATAAGTAAAACTCACCATTCAACCTTTGGAGCAAAAGATGCCTTGAGGGTACTTTCCTAGCATCACCCAGCAATGAGAACACAAGAACCTGCTACAGATGAGAAAGCATATACAGCTTAGTGAGAGAAATGTTTCTTTAAATGATTCCCCCTGTTTACTACCTCAGTCTAAAACCTCTTCGCCCCTTCTACTAACTGCAAGGAAGGATGATGCATTTGCAAAAATAACTTACATATTTTCCAGACTGAATTGATCCTTCTCAGTTTGTCAATATAATTACAGTCTCTTTGAAAATTCGGGTCAGACTTCAGCCTGCATTTTTCTAGTTTTAATCCAGTAAGACCTTTGTAGGGTCTGTGCTGTTTTGATGTCCTATACACACAACTTTTCAGTCTTTAATCAGGAGGAAAATAATAGAGATAATCTTTGCAATTGGAAACAGGTGTTCCAGCTATTTGTAAGATTTGAGGGCATAAAAGGTATTATTTGTTGTTACCCCAGATGTCAGAGACATAACTAGAATAGACATATATTTAATAGTGGAGTCTAACCCTTCCTGTTCCATCAGCTTTGGAGCTGCATACACTTCTGGTACATGTCAGTAAAAAGTTATTTTAAAGAATACTAAGTCTATGATAAGGAACTCAGTAGATGGAGAGCAGTAATAAGCCATCAGTTACATCTTCAGAAAAACTGCTGAACCTTGGAAAATTATGAAAATTAAGTCAATTTCTTGACTAATTTCAGTTTTAGCAGTCACTGCTGAATGTAACTCTAACGAGAACCCTAGAAAAAAAAATGCAATTACGTGACAGATAAGATGAGAAAGAAAACTTAGATCTGCTTAGTTCCTTTAGCCCAGATTGCCTTCCTCTTCCAATAAGTTTCTTCTTTGGATTAAGAACTGTAGATTTTGTTCCCTGAATTAAGGAAAATTAAGACAAATTCATATGTTACTTAATCCATTTTTATTAGCTACTTATTCCTCTGATATTCCTCGGTTTTAAAATTTTCAGAGAAAGATTATGCAATAAAGGGTCTTTGAGGTCATTTGACATAAGCTCTTGGAATCAGTAGTTTAGAAAGTTACAAATAAAAACAGTATTTTTCATTTTAAAATATGCTGAGTAATGTACTGTATCATATCAATATGAGTAATACTCCAAGTAAGCAGTGAAAACACCCATCAATTTATATACAAATATCTACGTCTACAGCACACTATACATTATTGAAATTTTAAATTTACATTTACAGTTAATGAATGTTAATCGCCAAGATGTTGGATATTGACCCAGATTTTGGTCCAGGAATTGTGAATCAAATATATGTGGGAGTCCCTCCAGCCACATAGTCAAAGAGAACAAAGGAGTCACTAGGCTAAACATGACAGATGGCAGAATTAACAAATGGTGGAATATTTGAGCAGAGAGACAAAATATCCCTAGGCCTCGCTTCTGCCATGACATCTCCCAAGCCTGTTGTACCTGGACTTCAATCAACTTAATGGCACTCCACTGATTTAGATGGACGGTGCAGGAGTAAATGAGGCCCTGAGGTCATGCTGGGATATCTTGCTAGCAGTGGAGTACCTAGGGCAAGGATATGTCTGGTAAAAAATGTCCACATGGATTACAGAAATGCTTCTTATTTTTAAAAGCACATTTTGGAAGTGACATTGGTCTATGACTTAAGAAATAAAAAGGACAACATAAGGTAAAAATCTGGTTTCCATCCAAACTAAAATGCTAAAAATATGTAACAGCTTGGGTTTGAAAGGATGTCCATCTGTTAGTAAACTAGTGATCATGCCACATCCACAATGACTTAACAAATTAACAACCAAAAAAATTACTGCCCACATTCATGGCTCAATGAATATTCAATGCATTATTTTTATTTACCATGAGAGCGCTCTGAGGGGCTCAGTGTTATTTTTCTCTGTTTTAAAATCTCTTTAAACTTCCAAAATCTTATGGAAAGATGTAATTGAAAAATGTTCTTACAGACAAATCCCAACTCAATTGCAGGCTCCTGAGGAAACTCCCTCTGGCCCTCAGCTTCTGGCGCCCATTGGGATCCTGAATCCCCCTACCCAGCCCCAGGTTTATTATCTCTTCTCCAGTTACCCATTCCTGCTCAGACTCTAGGTTCCCAGAAACAGCCCACTGACACCCCATAGAAATTAAATCACACTAAATCGAGTCCTTCCTGAACCCATGTCTCTAATGGCTGAGGACAATCCCTACTGGGGGCAGAGGCTGTACCCAGGGTCCTGAGGGTACAAATAGCCCTTACCATTCCCACTCAGCCTCCCTTGAGGCCCCCTTCCCATCCCTGCCCCTGGGCCCAGGGAGCCATTTAATTTCGGATGAGGANCAATCCCTACTGGGGGCAGAGGCTGTACCCAGGGTCCTGAGGGTACAAATAGCCCTTACCATTCCCTTGAGGCCCCCTCCCATCCCTGCCAGTGGGCCCAGGGAGCCATTTAATTTTGGATGAGGAGCAGTGGCCCAGGTCCCGCGCTGAAGGAGCACTAATCTCCAACTAGTCTGGTCACAGACACCATCAACCTGCCTTCAACCTGCCAGCTGATTTCCAGGCCCCTTGGTCTTGGTCCTGCCACATCACCACAAACTTGCCCAGTGACCTGGACTTTTGATTGATGTTGGCCACAATCTCTAGTTCTGCCCCTCAGATACCGTGAGACAGGTCCTGCCAGGCAAGACCCTGCCATGCCCCACAACTTCTGCTCTCTCTGCTTATATAAGCACTTCCACAGGCTCTTCCTTATAGCCTCTGTCTTGCCCTCTCCCTTTGTAAGGGCATTACAGAACAATTCAAATCAGTTTAAATAAAAACCAAACAACCTTCACTACTCATCACCCTACTTTTAGAAAACCTACCCTTTTCCAGGGTAGTTTACATTTCCAAGTATAGGGGATGCCCATGGCTCCTTGGAAAGGCCTAGCCTCTCACCTCTCAACAAGGCTTGCAAAAGTGAAGGAAGGTATTTCTGTGCTCTGAGACTACCTGAGTGGGACAGGAGAGCCAGTGAGACAAGATCTCAAGGCACTGAGCGGCTGGCAGAGAGTAAAGCTCAGCCTTTCTTTGTTTTGTTTTGCTGCTCCAAGATGAGCTTTGCCAACTATAGCAAAGGAGAGCTCACCTGGGAGCCAGAATGCAGAGGTCCTCCACATTTCACGATGTACTTTGCCACAAAAGTGTTGCTCTTTTAAATGTTAAACATATGGTGACCTTCTAAAGGGTACCTATTTTTAGAGAAATGTTATATGATATTAGTTTAATCTATGGAAGCACAGGACTAGAAGGCACCTGCATCATTATGTCCAGATCCCTGCTATTACAGGCAACCACGTCATATAATCCTTTTAATAAACTGAAGTGCACTTGGATACCATGGTGATGAGCACTTCATAAATATGTAAATTTATAGCCATGCTGGAAAATAAAAAGGTTAAAATGTGCAATTGATGAACAGGATGATTAGGAGACACAAAGGTGACTATAGCACAGCTTAAGGGTATTATTTAAAATTCTTCTTAGAGCCTTGAAGAAACCTTTGCAAATAAGAATTACATCAATTCAGGAAGGGGTAAATTTCAAAGAGAAGAAGGATGAGAAGTACAATAGCACAAGAAAGGCAATGAGAAAAGGACAGTGGGGGGAAAACATTGTTAAAAACTTACTTCCTCTACTTTCCCCAATCAAAACAGCTCAAGAGAACAAACCCACATGTATTTTCAGATTTATTCTTAATTAGTTAAGGAAATTTACAGGAGGAAAAAGATTTTTTTTTTTTTAATCTTCTCCCTTCCTTTATGCACTATCATAAAAACAGTCAGCTAACCAATAGCCTAATTTACTATTCTTAATCACAATAACTCTTTTCATTCAGTGTGTATCTCTAATTTATATCCTTATACTTAGCTATTCTACATGTAAGCTTAGTTTTAAGAGGTAACAATTCCTTTTTTTAAATGAAGGAATTTTGGTTTACTTTATAATAGTTGCAATTTTTATTTTATTTAGGTTTATCAGCTTCAACCTAAAATTGAAATTCTCTCCTATACAATATATCCTTGATTCAATCTACTTCCATTTAAGAGACACCCTCATTTAGTAGCCACACCTTTATCATGCAAGCTGCCAGGGAAAAGAATTAAATTTAACAAGAGACACCTTCTATTTACAGCCACAGGCAGAAGTAATTAAATTTAATGGAAGCTGCAGCTCTAAATAAAGGCATAGAGAACCTCTATTCCTTCCCTGCTGAAAATGAGGTTACAGGTTACATACAATGAGCAACATTCAAACCCTTTGCTACTCCATTATCTCCAAAGGGTTTACACCAGAGATATATTTGGTATACTTTTCATTCCAGACAGAGGAAGAGGGAGCAAAGAACTAATAGTTTTTATTCTGGCAAGCACACAAAAGGAAAAATGAGAACAAATGCTCTAGCAGCATTACAACTGAGTAGAAATAAATGTATTTCTTCTCCATTTACTTTTTTTAAGAATATAATGCCCAGTTAGTTAAATAAATGAAAGCCTGCAATAGTTGCAGATTTCCTGGTGAACCTCTAAGAGAAAAAAGACATTTACTAGGGGAAAAAAAAAATCAATCTCCTGATTTCCTGGCCACTGCAAAATTTCTATTGCAAACAAAGGAAGGAAAGTAAATTTGAGTTGTATGAGATAAGATATGCTCTCCACTGTGTTATAAAGGGCTGGAATAAATTCCTTTGGGAAATTAAACCAATCATTTTGGTGAATCGCCAATGGAAGATGCACTTAAATTTTTTTGATGGTGGTGGAGTTAAAGCCATCCCTACCTCTGCTTTAGCTGGCTGACAACCAGAAGGAAGCCTAGAAGGTCAAGAAGCCTATGCAGAGGAATTGTTAATATGGTCACAATTCATCAGTCCCCATTTAAGGAACATTTGTCTGCATGGAATAAAATGATGCAGGTAAAACAAGGCAAAAATTTTCCATTCAAACTATGATTTTTTTTTCAATGAAATGATTTTTTGCTGCAAAAATCATTTCACATTTTGTGAAATCAGTTTAATTAAAGGACGTGTTCTTCTGAAAAGAGGAAAAGACGGGCCAAAGATCTCATTGGCTCAATCTTACCATGCTGCCACATGCAAAATGTTGTTCAGTGTCCTCACACTCTTTCTTGACCAAACCAAGTGCCTCTGCAGCCTCTTCCATGTAACACATCCATAGATTGTTGCAAAGCAGGACTTTTGCTGGCAAGAGCCCAGAGGTGTAGAAGAAGTAGGGAATTGCCTTCCCTTTTTGTCAAGAAGTATCAGTAAGAGAAAGTTGTCCAACCAGTTGTAAAGTATCAAATGATTCCTGCCCTATCAGTCTTTCTGTAGCGCAAAAAAAAAAAAAAAAAAAAAGAAAAAAAAAAAAAAAAAAAAATCCAGGCCATTTTTGGCAAGAGAGAGTGTACAGCTTTCCTTGTCATGGAACAAGCGGTGTTGGGAGTGAGTGACAGAACACACTTCTCTCATGTGAAAGAAATAGTAATAGGTTTTATTGATACAGACAATGGCTTCACGAGAGTCTATTTACTGCATGATGTTCAAGATATACACAGAATTATCAAGGAGACTTTTCCGTTGAGTCACAGGATTCAGATTGAACCTCCTTGCTTTCCAAACTCCTTGTGAGAGGAGTCTGCGTGCGGCTGGATCCAGCCCTAGTCCCAGACCTGGTCAACGGTTTATGATTAAGGGATTCTGTGCACAGTTACATTAGTAAAGTTTACAAGGTCAGAAAGAGAGAGTGCGCTATACCCACTTACCACAAATCTATCAGGATCTGCAAAGATCTCCTAACCCCAAGGAGTATCCCTGAGAGGCGTCCCTGCTCAAGGGATAGATCCTGACATGCAGCACACTGCAATGCAAGGAGAGCTCCATGGGCTCACGGGCTGTCCCCATATTTATGGGATAAGATGATTGACTTATAGTCATTCTTTCAATTCAGAAATGACTGTTGCCTGGTGTACGCACAATTAGCCTTATCTCCCTATCAGGATGCAGCCGTCAGGACGGTTTTGGATGGTTAATGCCCAAGTGGGGAAAGAAATCAGGGAAGCAGCCCTCAGGATCAGATAATGTCCCTGGTAGTTAACACCTGGATAGGGCTATGTGTGAAAACTTAGGCTGAGCTGGGGAAGGAGCACACCCGCCACAGTCCGTATGACAAAACACTGTCCTTGCACACAGAACACAGTAGCTCTATCCATACTGCCTCTGGAAAGAGCGCTTGACTTACAGTTTCCCTTGCTATCTACTCAGTTATTATTTGGACGTGTGCTATTTGGCAGAAGTCAAGACTGCATTAGGAAGGAGCCTAACACTTGCAGGCCGGACAGAGCAGGGCGCCGAGTGTGTACTGGCTGACTTTGGCGTTTTTGGTTGGTTATAGCCTTTAGCTCTCGCCATCAATAGGGAATTAATGTATGAGGGAGGCAAGGGATACATCAAATAAATAAATACATAAGGCCTAGGTAGCCTAAAAGACCAAGAGGAAACAATTCCATAAAGAAGGAAATTAACGCTGATGTGCCAGTATGCCAAAAATCAATCACTATGGACTTGCAGTATCAGTTTCAAAGCAGAAAACAAGCTCACACCAGGTGCCCTTAAGATGATTAACAATAACTTGCCCAGCACTCCCAGTTTCAGGAAAGTAAGTGCTAATCACAGCACAGGATCAGTCTGGATGTTTCTTTGATTGCACAGGTTTGTTACACATAAAGCATTCCTTGCATTTTAATTAAAGTTTTCCCTCTCTTTTGGGCCACTTTTATGTCATTGTCATGTATTTATACAATTAGATCCCATTTATATAATTAGATCTAATTGCCTAATTGTTGTAGCATGCATGATGAAATAATCAAAATGTATAATTATGATGTGCAATTACATAATTACAATGTGTAATGACATTAGGTGTAAATATCCTAAAATGTTATGGAAAAATATATTGTGGAAATAAAAGTGCATTTTTAATTTTGATTTCACACAATTTCTTTTTTTTAAGCATGCCAAATTATGAATTTATTCTTCAAATCTGTGGATTTTTTTTTCTCACTTCACTCCCCATAGCCAAACACTGTTACAGCAGCAGAAACTAGCCTTGATATGAACAAAGAGGATAGAGAAAGGTGTGAAAAATATATATGCTGGGATAGCTGAAACTGTTTTTATTCTGGATTTTTAAAATGTCAGACTTTGTTGGAAACTTCTTGCCGGCCCAAGGAATCGGGAGGGGATCACAGACGCAGACTCCATGTGAATTAGCTTCTGATCCATGAATCCTTTATTTAGCCCGAATAGCGTACTTAAATACACAAGCAGAAGCAAGCTCTCTACACGCGTACAGCTACGATTGGTCACAGGCTACTATCCATGCATTTCCACCGCATTCAGTTGGTCGTGGATAACGGCGTGTATTCACACCATAGGTCTGTGCACCAGTCCTTCTTTCTTACTGACAAGCTTAATCAAGGTTCTGTCTCGCCCAACTTTCTCATGCCTGCTGTTCAAGGACTACTGTTCACATTCCTTTAACTCAGGGAGTATCCGCTATCTTCTTTAAGCTCAGCTCCCACTTCCCATGGGAAGGCCTCCGTTCCCTAGATATGTTCCTACAAGACTTCTCCTTCCAAGTGTCTTTTTGTATTCCAGAGAAAAACTGCAAAATTAACTAACATGTATATATGTACTTAAGATAGGACATCAACACGGTAATACAAAATAATGTATTTCATACTGCTATACGAATGAAGCCAACAAACTATCTATCTGAGTGATAGATGAAGGACTTTCAGCTTTGGTCTGAAACTTCATACTCCTCAGAAACTTCCTAAAATCACTGCTGGAACTGCCCGGGTTTTGGGGTGATCCCGCTGTTCTGCAGGAGAGCTCCCGTAAATCCCCTGGAAATCTCCTCACCACATTCTCAATGGCGTAGCTCAAAAAGTGCTGGGGAAGAAACAGCTCTGCCTCATTTAGAAGCCTCTTGCTAATTCAAATTAGATTTAATTCCTTCTAAGGTTTAAAACCCACCAGAGATACAGGGATGTGGGTGAAATTCCACTGTAGTTGTAGAAACTTTATTGCTGTTGGTGACATACAAGCTTACCTTGCTGGCAAGTAGAACAGCAAATATTTTACAAGTAAAATGAGTACCAGAGATTAGTTTTCTTCACAAAAAATGCTGTTTTGACCAGCTAAATTAGAATTTTGCACCACTTATTTTGGCAATTTTTCCCTCTCAGAGAATTTTAAAAAGAAAAACAATTTCCACTTGTCATTTCAAAACGATACTTCCATTTACTACACTTGTTATTCATTCATTCATTCATTCATTCATATAGGTCCTGAAAGCTTTTCATTTTCTTTATTATGAAATTTTATTTTCATGTCTCTTCCCATTAACCATTTATTTTGCTAAGAAAAGAAAAAAATGAAAGGAAAGGTAAATAATAACATGAGTAAAAGTGCAGAAAGATTGTGATGTTCAAAAAAATCAGTGCTATAACTGTCTCTAAAAGTAGGTATGTTGATTTCTACCATGAACATTTCAAGTAGAACAACAATATTTTGCTGGAAGAAAGGAAGAGGTGGCTTTTCTGTAAGGATTCTAAAGATTCCCAAGAATCCATAAGGGAGAAGGATAAAAGGATCCGCGCAGGCAGGTGGCCAGGGGATGCTTACAGTCCTTCCTGCATTGCTGTACCTAAGCCTCCGTCCCCAAAACACAGGCAGGTTGTACCCACCTGGAACAGAGCTGCCTCTTTTTACTCCCTCCCATCTGGATGGTCTGGAAGGAGGTAGTGCGCAAGTGAATTGGGATGGTGATTTGCACATCAGATCATCTGTCACTTCCAGTCATTCCTGAGACAAGCACAGTAGCATCCCCATGTAAGTGAAAACCCATCTGACCATATATCATGCCTTGAAGCTTAAAGCTTGAAATTTTATTCTGAAGGAAGTAGCTTCAGATGTTGTTCTTACAAATCCTTGACTGCATTCTTTTCTTTGGAAAGGTAAATCTCTTTCAAATCAAGTTAGAGAATAACATAATTTCATTTTACTCTATACTCTATACTCTATACTCTATATATATGCTCCAATAATAGCCCACGATACTCAGGTTCCCCAAAACATTCTTCTCATCTATGTAGTTCAAACTATCCAATATCATACTTTAAGGATTGGCTGAAATCCTGTGACAAGTAAAATGTGCCCCGTTCCATTTTACTAGTTCAAACATGACTTTTCTGAGACTTTTTCTCCATTTTCCATATGGCTGCACATACTGTCAGCATCCCAGTATCAGAAATAAAGGAATGTAAGACTTTCCCACTTTAAATATAAATCAGCACAGTTTTAGGGTTGAGATTATGCTAGCAAAGTGCTTATGCTTACATACATATGCTTATACTTATATATAATAGAAATCCTAACAAGAAATGTGGGGAGGCCAAATTTTCTCTTTGATCATTTGTTCATTTTTGTTTTTTTTCACCTCCATTTCCTGACAGACAAATCCTTACAAAGGAAGGGCATAAGGAAGAAAATATTTATCTTGTATTAATAATTCCATTGAAAATCCTAGAAACACTAGCAATAACAAAGCCATTCTGACTCTTGACATTTAAATAGAAACTAAATTTTTATATCTGTCAAACTTGTCAAATGATTTTGTGTGTCCTCCGAGTGGAAATTTTCTCAAGTGGGAGGTTTGTATTTTATGTTATACTAGATTATCCTGATAAGTCTTTCTTTCTCTCTCTTTTTTTTTGCCACTTATGATAACACTTGTTATAAAATGAAAATTAAATTGAAAAATGGTCCTTGGCTAAGATATTTATTGGCAAACATAATTACTAACTCAAACGTGATAAAGTCATATAAATCACCTCCTCATAAATCCTGTGCTCTTCCAAGATCTACTACATGTCTTTGTTACATCCTTTCTATAAAATGGTGCAGAATTTCATAAGGTGTGAGGCTTGCAGAACTATAAAAAATACATTAGTACTGAAACACGTCACGTGAAAGGTGGCAGATGAGTAAGAGTTAACCACACTGCATGTTTCACACTGGCCTTGGTTTACATCAATGCCAATCATGCTCTGAATCCTCTGATGGAAAGGGTGTATCTTTCATTCAATTAGCCATTATGCGGTTCCTTGGAACCACATGGACTGTGCCCTGGAAAGCGATCACACTGCTCTCAAAGAGATAAGATAGTGCTGGAGGGTTTAGGTGGTCTCATGTTTATACTGTGGGTTCATATAGCCTGAGTTCTTGGGATGACTCTGTCCTGGTTTTCACCCCTGAG
Organism: Crypturellus undulatus; assembly: GCA_013389825.1. Classification (NCBI taxonomy): domain Eukaryota; kingdom Metazoa; phylum Chordata; class Aves; order Tinamiformes; family Tinamidae; genus Crypturellus; species Crypturellus undulatus. Next base: position 7,742 of record VWPW01006832.1, on the reverse strand, counting down.
CTGAGCCAGCTGTCAAAAACTCAAAAATCTTTCAATTTTACATGCTTTCCCACTGAGCACCTTTGAAGACACGACTGACAATAGAGCTCAAGATGTTTATTTTCAAGTTCGTTTGCTGAGGGGGAGTTATTACACAAGAATCCCAAACAAGCTCTTAAGCTAGACCTAAAGCACAAATCAGGAGAATTCAATGTTCACAAAACAAGGTAAAAGCTGAAAATCCTTTTTTTTTCTGATTTTTTTTGTATTTTAAAGAGCCATAAAAAAGCACAAAGAAAATCTTACATTTGATTAACAGTCTTGCCTAACATGGAGCTTTTCCTGGTGTAGTCTGCTCTTTTTCCATTCTAACCCTGCATATTTCTGCCATCACCCGGTGATCCAACTGCAGGCTAATGCTGCAAGGGAATCTTGTGTGTCTTAAATCGCTTCCAGCACTGGGCATCTGCAGATGTGGTCCAAAGCACCTTAAACTCAGCTAAATCAGGAACACAGCAGCACTAATTTCTCCGATAATCTTACCAGCTGCTTTGTCTCACCCAAGCTACTCAGGTGATCAAGAACTCAACTAGTTGAAGGAGTTGATCCTGTCAGAAAGTAACCCAGCAAAAGGAAGCTTTTGTAATCACCTACGGATGGGTAAAGGAAGAGCCAAGACAGGGAGCCCATGAATGCAGGACTAAGTTTAAGGTGTTTATCAAGGATGCGTGACAAATCCTGACTATCAAGGCTACAAAGCCTTAAGGAAAACATGCAGTATGATAAGGAGATCTTTTTAGGGATTTCAATTCGGCATTTGACAGTACGAGCATTCTGCAAAAACTGCAGGATGGAGTTTTAACTTAACATTTACAGAGTAGCACTGCAGTTGTGAAAATGAATGGCTTGAATGCACGTGCTTTCGTGCACCACCTGTCCATTCCCTCCTCACTTCTGCTATTTCTCCTCACTCTGAAGACCGCTTGCTAATTGCTGTGCTGGTTTGTGATATGACATGGCCACAGGGAACTAAGAAATGGGAGCTGTGATTTGAATAACAACTTCATCTTGTCTCTGGTGTAAGAATTCATTCTTCTAACCTCTCAGTCACCTCCCAAAATGAATGAAGGGGCAGTGGAGACCTTCTGTAGGTGCCGGTGTGACAGATCTGTGAAGCACAGCTACATGCACAGCCAGTCTCACCCAGTCAGCCGCTGCCGTTGCCAGCATTCACAACAGAAACAACTAAATGTGTCATCTTAGCACTCATCACACTAGCACTCGAGCAGCACCCATTGTGACCCAGACAATGCAGAGCAGGATGACAACTTTAGTGTATGAAAATACAACTTTTTTTAAACTACCATCATCAGACTGAAAAAAAAAAATGATATAAAATGAGGAAGACTTCTGCAGTTAAATGCAGCAGACAGATGGAAGAATCTAAAGCTGAAGATACTGTGATATCAGCAGGGGAATATGCACAGTGTGATTCCTGGAAAGCTTTGTGATTCCTGGAAAGCAGCAAAATTTCTACAGACATTGAAGAGCGCACACTTTGTAAGGAGGCATTTTCTGTGAGGTAGTGCTGTACCCAAAATTTATTACCAAAAGAAAACTCATTAAGTTTTCTTCTCCTTTGGTAATGTTCACAAACTCTTGCCTTCTGTTACTCAGAATAATAAAAGCTTTTTGATTAAAACACTGCCATTTCCATGATCTGAGACTTCTGAGATTGAAGATTTTCTTCAATCTTACCAATGAATCAGCATTCTCTATAAATAATATTTAGTCATTTTTTCAGCTATTTGATATGGAAATAGCCCCAACAAAGAGTATTTGTTTTGAAGTGATGTTCTGTTAAAAGGACTCTTCAATCTATATCAAGACAAGATATTTCCATCTAAGAACATGTCCTTTATAAAAAGAAAAATAGCAAAGACAAAAATCAAATTAGCTCATTTGTATCAAAGATAAACTTTATATAGCTCAGAGCTACCAGGGACAAAATATTTTTTCAGCTGCATTAAATAGGAACAATTTCATAAGCAGTGCCAAACACAAAAGAGTGAATCACGTGCTGGAAGTTGAGCATTACATGACTACCATATTAAATGCATGAATGCTTAATTTATTACCCAAAATATTCCTTATACAGCCTGAATTCAATAACATTGTGCAAACCCTGTCTCCAAAGTTTGGAACAGGAGAGGGTACAATTCAGCACTTCTCAGAAATGCCTAATGACCTATGGGTTTAGCTCTTATTCACACACTAAAGCCTGCACTGTCCTGGCCTGAAGATACAACAGTTAATGCATTTATTTGTATCTACATAAATTTAAACATGTGCTTACTCTATATGAGGCAGAGGTATTATATGTGTAAATATATGATTAACTAACAAAAACATTAAAAAATCTACGTTGTTCTGTTTCTGTGTGCATACTTTCTCTTTTCTTGCAGGCTGGATTTTATTTAGGATGCATATTAAAAAACAAATCCCAGGTAACTTTTAGGTGTATCTGTAGCATATTAATTAAAGATTTGGACTCTGTTTTATTTTCATTGTTGTTGTTTTATTATCTAGAGTTATTGTTATTTTTCACCTGCAATAAAATGGACATATAGTAGAGTTTTCTCTTTCTGTCCCCCTGTAAATATCTGCTGGCATTCCAAAACCATTAAAACAGCAGCATATTTTGTCTTCTTTTATAGCGGACTAGAGACCCAGGTGATCAGTATTGTAATTTTACAGTCCTGTTTGCTTTACTACTTTACCACTTTTGTGATAACACGATTAACATAGTGAATGTCTGAAATGTTTGTTCTGTACTCTTTAGACAATTTTCACAAAGATGTTACATTTTTATGTACACAGTTTCTAAAGGTTTGGGACACTATTCTTCAAAAACTGTGTAAGAAATACTAACAGAAAATCTCAGCCCTGTCCTGTTTATCTATATTTTAATATTTATCTGTGGTACTTTTTAATTCACACAAATGAACTTTTGTGAGTTCATCACTGCCATCCACTTTTTAATTTTCATTTTCTGCTTAAAGTAGTTGGATAGAAACCTGAGTGCCAGACAGCAGAAAGCCCGGGGAAGTGTACTGTACTTAACCTGCAATGTGTTGGAGCTGGCACTGTGTTGACCCTTCATCTCTGTCACCTCCCTGCTAGCCCACACTTATATCCTTCAGCTTTAACTAATTTTACAATCTGCTATTTATGCTGCTCAAAATATGCTAGGTGTTTTTGGAGACAACTCTTCTTTTGAACAGCATAACGCAATAATAATTCTTTAGTGCTGGAGTGTAGTCTTTCCTATTTTTGTAGCCCTATTAGTGGTTTGAGCAGCTCTGAATTTAAAGCATTTCTTCTCAGCCTCCTGTGGCCTAGGGAGGGACCCCATTACAATGGTGTTCAGATGGGAAAATGTACAAGAATGCATCTGTACCATATACTGAGTATAACAGATCTGACCGTACTTACTAGTCCTTAGTCTCAGTGTAAAGTGCTTCAGCTGAAAACACTGTGCTGGGCCTCACCATCGCCATACACTCTACCTGCCTTAGCAGCAATCCTGTGCCATCCTGGGATACTTTATCGAAAGTCCTAATGCCAGCCTTCTAAAGGGCTTGTCATCCTTACAGACAAGTTGATTTATGGCTACTCTCATATATATGTCTTAAGCATACTCTTAAATTACCAGATTAAGCACAAGCATCCTGCACCTGATTAGCCTCTGAGCAAAGAAGTGAGTCAGGTTTTAGTTCCCCCACACAGTGTCTGTCTCCACGAGGTTAAGATCCAGATCCTTAAAGGCAGTAGTGCTTAATTCACACTGATTTAAATAGGAATTAGGCAGGTATTTATCTCCCTTGAAGGCTGAGCATAAATGATTTGTGTAAATGACATATGGCACATAGAGAATCCAAAGTTTGCCCTCTGAGGCCTCTCAACCAATGAAACATGCCATCTCAAGCCTATAAAAGTTTCAAACAAATGCCTTCTGGGATCTTTTCCATACAGTTTTAATACCCAATCCTCCTATTTGCCCAGAGCACTTTCTTTTTTCCTTCCATTCTCCAACAGTGATGCATCTGGCTGTGCACTGCACAGTAGCAAAACCGAAGCATTCACAAGCTTTGAAGCAACTGCTTTTGAATTTCTCTTCATCATATATGTTGCTTTTACATGAAAATTTGGAAGTGTTGGTTTTCGTTGCCAACACCGCCTACATCTCTGCTGAGCAGATTGCTATTCTCCCTCTCCCTCTCAGACTGCCTCTGCAAACACACTAGGAAAAGTGCCAGGATGGAGAGTTTCCTCTCTCGTTGAGGAAACCCTATCCTTAAAGCATGGTGCAGATGCAGGATTCGTGCAACCCAGCCCTCACCGCCAACTAAAATAAACTCACCAGAATAAATTGTGTTCTTGGGTATTTTCCCTTATTTTCCAAAACCCTGGTAACTGTTTTGGAATGTATTTTATTATCTGACTTGCCTGCAAAAAAAAAAAAAAAACCATCTGGATTCACATTGCCAATCTCTTTGCTGCTTCACAACTATCTCTGTCAGCAGGGCAGTATGACCCAGTGGCTGAGTGTGCCTGGGAAAGAGGAAGGTTGCAGAAAAAACAGAGGTCTCTGGCACTGCTAGGGACCCAAGAATGTTTCACCTAGCAAGACGCCCCACACAAGGAGCCCAGCTGGGCCACGGACTTCGCAGAGGGCTGTCACCTCCGAGATACAAACCTCTTTGGAAAACCCGGCCACGCACACAGCTGATACTCCCATGTTAAACTAGTCTGGGGAAATTATTGACCTTGACCAAGAATATGACCCTTCCCCAGGCAAGCGGCCTAATATTTGACACACGGATACAGAATAAACATCAAGTGACACAAAACAAGAAGTACTGATACTGGCTGTAAGTTTGACATAGTGTAAAGAGAAATACAATTAGCAACTGGTGCCAGTTTTGCAAACTTAAAAAATTGCTATGAGGTTTTTTGGAATTGCCACTTCCAGCAATTTTTATTATGACTGTGTTTGGTCATTCATATTATAGCACCATCTCTCACACAAGAAGACTCTCCCTTCTCTCCACAGAAAACAAACTTTCTCAGAATAAACATATATAAGCCTATGGAGTAACAGAATCGATGAATACCTAACAGCTGCATGTCATGAGAAACACAGGCTCAACTCTATGAATTTCACTTATCGACTGGCAATTAAGATAAACTTTTAATTACTGCTTCGGGTACTGAGAAAACCAATTAGACAAAAAAAATAGACACATCCTTAGGGAAACACCTTTTTCCTCTTTTCTCCTCCCTTTCTCCTCCTTTCTCCTCCCTTTCCCAAGCTCAGCCTCAGTCCAGCACCGTTCAGCTCAGCAGTTTCGCAGCACTGCACTTGGTGCCGCACAACTGCTTTCAGCAGGTGATGGGCAGCACAGAAGGCTGGATCACGGTGCGGGTTTCGTTATGTGACTTCTCACTGCTCTTCTGCTCCATGTAAGTCACCCACAGACTGCAGTCTCTCAGGGCTGTCCCTCCTTTGCTCTGGGTTGCCCTGTGCCCATCACAGCGTCCCTATTCTGCCATGGGTCACTGTGGCCACTGGGCCTTTGAGAGGTCCCAGCTGTAGCATGAAACGCCTCCCTCCACAAAGACCTCCCTAGCTGTCTCCCCAACAATGTCCCCTTCCTCACATTTGGGCCTCCTCTCACGCAATGTGACTGAATAGCTTCGCTGCAGGCACCATCTGGGACACTTCCTTATAATACATGTCTCCTCCAAGAACGACTGGGTCCCTTTCACTTATCTGTAGTGCCTCATCTAGGACATCAGGTTATACCTGGCCATATTTTGGTCCCTTCTCAGATAATAACAATGCTGCTATTTTTCTCTGTTTCTCACTAGTTTTTGCTAGTTCAGCGAGGAAGCCAGTCCTCCCTGCATCAGTAAGGCTGCTGGGGCACTGGCATGCCCTGGCCCATGTGCTCAGGGCTTCCCTTAGAGCCGCTGGGACAGCACACCTGCTTGCAGGCTCAGCCATCTGCTTTTCACTGCTGAGCCCTATTTTCCTATTAATCTGAAAGAAAATCAGGAATTGTAATTTCATTCAGCAAACAATCCACTACTTCAGTTCCTTCCAAACTGGTGCATTTGAAATATTTATATACAGAGAAACATTTATTAAAAATATATGTATTGAAATGAGAACTAAGTAGTTCTAGTAAGATGTCCACTGAAGCCATATAAATGTTTTGGGTAATAAGGTCAGCTATATACAAGGATGTGGCTTTGGGTTGGTTAGGAGTTTTTGAGGGTGGCACATGGAGCTGGTCATCCTCTCCATCTCCTGGGGACTGCAGGAGCAAAGGCTCAGAATCCTAGCCTGAAAAGACAAATCTCAAGCATCGTTTCTTCCGATTATGCCTCCATGTATGACAGCCATTGGCTAGAGATGGACACACCATCTTCCTTAAGATAACCCCTCTAAAATGGATGGAGGGATGGATAACCCCTCTAAAATGAAAGATTTCTTTTTGCAGAGTTTGCCATCACTTAGAAGGAAAAAAAAAGTATTTGTCTTTATCTGAAATAGAATTTTTGTTTCTTCAGTCTAATGCACAGGAAAATGAGAAAAAAAAATGAGAGAGATCTCGGTTTGTTTTAAATCTTTCACAAGTGAATCTGAGGAAGGTCAAATTGCACACTGTGAAGAGAGTCTGTACTATTGCTTCTGAAGTAAATATCCTTGGACTGTGTTCTGCAATCAAGAGCTGCTTTTAAGACCCACTTGCTGATGTTTGTGTTCAAATTAACAAAGAACTTTGTAGAAAGCACAAACATGGGATTACTAGTGTTAATAACTAGTGCTACATTTATGATACTCATAATGAATGGAAAGCATAGTCAGGGAGAAGAATAAAGAAAACTTAGCTACTATATCTTAGGCTATGGTTCCCAGAAGCTAAAATCTCTGCCAGTTATTTTTAGTGAAGCTTTTATTTTACCAGTTAATACCATAGTAAAAAGAATAGATTAATTTCTTCATGAGATATAACTGCACTCAAGCATCTGAAGGACAAACAGTAGAAATCTGTCAAATTAGTGAAGATAAGCAAAAGAAAAGTTGATGAGAATTAAGAGAACCCAGTTAGGGAAAAGAAATAAAATTAAATGACAAAAATCAAATTAAATATCAAGCTCTTTCAGACTACTGAACAATTCAACAAAAGTTCTGTATGTCCTAATATTTACAAATAGCCAAAATAGAGGCGAGGCGAGGCGAGGCGAGGCGAGGCGAGGCGAGGCGAGGCGAGGCGAGGCGAGGCGAGGCGAGGCGAGAAGAGAAGAGAAGAGAAGAGAAGAGAAGAGAAGAGAAGAGAAGAGAAGAGAAGAGAAGAGAAGAGAAGAGAAGNGAGAAGAGAAGAGAAGAGAAGAGAAGAGAAGAGAAGAGAAGAGAAGAGAAGAGAAGAGAAGAGAAGAGAAGAGATGTTTTAGAAAGTCCTTTCCATCCATTAGAAACAGCATTTCTCTTTACTGGAAGACCAGTTTGGTATTCATAGCTCCTCTGATTGAGTATAATTCAACAACTCTTTCAACAAGCTGAGAAAGTGTGAATTGAACATCTGTTGTATTCAAGTACACATATGCTATATTTTACAACAGTTCGCTACATAGGACCAGACCACAGGCCCGATTGCAGCAGTGCTGTCACATAGAATCATAGAATCATAGAA